>JAODAL010006552.1:0-132532 GCA_025379985.1 Phyllomedusa bahiana | reverse complement strand
GAAAGGGTAACCTATCAACAAATCGGACTAGGCAAAAGTGCAAAAAACACGTATCTGAAATGTATAGGGATAATAAAAGGTATTTTTGGCACCTATCAACCTGTGGTGACTACAAAATTGCTGGCTTCAAATTTAACTGAAAAGGTTTACCTCTATCAACAAAGATAAAACTGGCAAATTTGAAAAAACCCCTATCTGAAATGTATACGGATAATCAAAGTGGAGTTTTGCACCTAACAAATAGACCAGCAGTTATTAGAAAAGATTGTATCCTAATTAAGTTCAGGCTGCCCAATATCCAAGTAATATTTCAATAGAAAAATGTTAATAATAAAGCTATTGCAATGCAATGTCTGCAATACAATATCCATATTCTTTAAAGAGCTTGTCTGTTTTGCCCGCGGGGCCCCCCTCCCCTCCCCCCCGTGACTTTACAGCGGTAGATGTTCCTTTAAAATTCTCTGCCTAGCTACCTAAAATCTTTAAATCTCTGATCTAACTGAGTTCTAAGGATCACAGCTAAGAGTAGAGTGTTCTCTGTGAACAAATAAAATAATGGCGCTGAGCTGTTTGCAAAAGAGGCAGAGCGCACGTCCAAACTGCATTGAGATACTGACACACATGATCATGAACAGGAAGGGTGTTCTATGTAAAACGAGGCCCATGTGATTTTTCCAGCCAATCGCAAACCATACACATCCCAGTCATAAACGTCGCACACACATCTCACCCTGCTCTATTCTGTAAGCTGATTTGGCTGGCCGCCAAAATGACAGGAAGCGCCGAAAATGGCGCGATATAATAGATTATGCACAGATTTTAACCTAAATTATCGCGTAATCTAAAAAATCCGATCAACGTAAATACCGTGCCGATTTCAACTTTGTCGATAATAATCGCTCAACACTACTTGTAACACATCGTGGCAAAAGGGGTTTTTCCACGATGTAATGTTGACGTGTGATCCTCAAAAATGGGTATTTAATCACTTTTCTAAATATATGTGATTGCAAAAAGTGAAGCCTCTGAGAGCTACAGCTTTCTTTACAAGCCCTTAGTTACTTAAAAGTTTGCATTAGACACAAGCAGCTCCAGCTGACAGGAGCTGAGGAGCTGATCTGGTCAGGCTTGCATTGTCTGCACTTCTTATCTGATGACAGGAAACATGACTGAGCTTTCAAGGGACTGTGGAGAAAGATGTTGTGTCTTTTGTATAGAGAATCCACTGGTTCGAAGGTTTTATTTGTAGAAAAGCTAGATATACCAGCTCACCGATATAGACGCCCGGACCTTGCAGGATTGCAATAGTAGAGTATAGAAGAGATGGATGTCCAGCGTCTAAAAGCCGTTTTTTCTTTATTCAGGAATCAGAAGACAACAACATAGATCCAACAGACGCCAACGCGTTTCAGGCCTCAAGGGCCCTTCCTCATGGCATGGAAGGTTTTATTTGAGTACACATTGCACAACGCTCCCTGCTTCCTCGTTACTACTCAGGAGCTAGCAAGGAGCTGTGGAGAAAGATGTTGTGTCTTTTGTATAGAGAAGCCACTGGTTCTAAGGTTTTATTTGAGTACACATTGCCCTGCTTCCTCAGAGTTGCTGCTCAGGCCCCCTTTAAATCCCTTTAATGTAACCTTCTCAAGGAGCCCCAGGTAGCAAAATGATAGCAGGACAAGCGTGGACGGAGAGGGATTCTCCCCTGTCGTAGGCATGCCGCCGAAGAGAGACCGTTACACTATATGAGGACAGAACCGTTATGCTGGCGTATGAGTTACCCGAATACATTTGTGGGATGGTTAACCTGTTCATTTGTTCTCTTGTACGAAATATAAAGTAAAGAAGAGTTAAAGATAGGGACTCTGTTTGTTCGCCGACCACGATTTTTACATTTGGTGGAGTTTGACAGGATGGATACAGATTTACTTGTGCCTCAACTGGCACATTACTGAGCCTCCTACCCAAGTTTAGCGCGGACAATGTTTCATTAGAAGATTGGAAGGAAAGAGTGGAGGGGGCTGCTCGGCTGTGTAATATCTCTCTACATCTGAAAGCAGAATTGCCACTTAGTACCCTGGATGGAGAAGCCTGGAAAACAGCTATGCAGCTACCAAAAAGTGTAAGCTTTGAGCAGATCCTGTGTCTTCTCGAGGATGTGTATGGAGACATGTTTTTCAAGGCAATCTTAAGGAAGAGAGTCTTTGCCCATTATCAGAAAGAGAATGAGAAGCTACCTTAGCATGCAAACAGCCTGCAGGAGCTTATAACCGCTTTGCAAAAGAAAGAAGAGACTGGTACTGCATCCTTCGTCAATACGGAGCTGTAGGTGAGAGATCAATTTCTGCTGTGCTTGAAAAGTTACTGCAAAGGACTTTGAGAGAACATGTTAACCTGGATCCCCTCCTGACCTTTCACCAAGTACTAAAGGAGACAATCATGTTGGAGAAGGAGGAGGTGGAAGCAATTTCCATTATGCCTCCAGTCAAGTTCCTCTGGTCCAAGAGAGCACGTTGGAGTTAAAAATGTATTCCTTTGATGAAGAGCTGAGGGAGCATCAAGGGACATTGTCGACTCGAGGCGGTAGGCTGACATGGCCCAGAGGAGTGCTAGGGGTAGATTCACCCAAGGCCGGTAACCTACACTAATGAGAGATAACAGACTGAGGTGTTAGAAGTGTGATGAAGTGGGCCACATGAAGAGAACTGTCCCCGACAGGATAGTGAAATTAATACGGGGATTTAAACTAGATCCACTTGTGGTTGTGGGGCAAAATGCAGGAGGAAAAACAAAGTAATGCCGCCTTCTAGAGGTTAAGGACTTTGTGGGGAAGAGTCCAGTGGTCAAAGCCAAGTTTAATGGGGTGGAATTGGCCTGTTTAGTAGATATAGGCTTGCAGGTTACCACCCTTGCTAGAACATGGTTTGAAAGACACTTTCCACCTACTTTATTTAAACATAGCACATCCTGGGTGAGTTTGAAAGCTGCCAATAATCTTCTGATACAGACTTTAGAGGTCATGCAAGCTGATATCGTCAGCTTGTGAAAGGAAAAGACGTGGTGATGGCACAGAATACTATGGACTCATAAGTACCAGTATTTCTAAGTATGAATGAGCTCATAAGTTGTGACCAAAATACTGGAGGCATGTCTCTGATTATTGTCCACCCCACCAGGCTCTGTGGGCTTTTCAACAGTGCTACAGAAAAGCTGAGATGGAAAGGTCACTGAGTGGCTGGGCAATGTTAAAGTATACCATTCCCAACCAGTAAATGTGCAGGCAAGACGCAAGTTGCTGATCTCACTACCCATAGATACAGATATGAAGCCATGGGGTACTACAGTAGTGGTGGAACCTGTCCTCCAGATGGAAGGAATAGCAGTGGGGCACATTCTATGTGACCTATGGGGTGACTGAGTTCTGGTTCGATACATGAATGACCACATACTGGCTTTGCCTCCTTGAGAACATATAGCAGAATTATACCCATAGCAGTTAGTACAGACCTTAGGGCACTCTGGTGGTGTCTGAGACAGAAGCGGGAGTAGTTACTCTGTGTCAGATGAGGTCAAAGAGCACCCTCCCCTCAGTTAAGAGTGTCATGATCGAAGGGTGCACAGAAGGGGCTAAGTTGACTATAGAGGAAAGGGCCAAATTCTTTGGTTCTGGCGGCCCATATGGGGCTTTCTCCCATCAAGAAGCATACTTTGACCTTACCCAAACTTTAGAGCACTAGATTCCTACTGGGAACACCCATCCAATTTGGCAGCATTAATCGACAGATTCCTCCAGCCCTATATCAAGAGGTTAAAAATATGCTAAAGCAAATGCAGGAGCAACAGATGATTCAACCCAGTAAAAGCCAGAACTCTCCAGTTATGCATGGATTATAGGCATCTTAATGCTTGCATGGCGAGAGATGCTTGCCCATTGCCCCACTTTGAAGACTCGCTGGTGGCTCTGGGGCGAGCTTGATATTTCTCGACTTTGGATTTGGCTAATGGTTACTGACAGGTGCCTATTGCCGAGAAAAACCAAGATAATACGGCCTTCATGACCCCCATGGGGCTGTTTGAATTCATATGCATGCCTTTTGTTCTGAATTATGCACCGGCCACATTATAGAGACTGATTAAGCTGTGCTTAGAGGATTTGAATTACTAATACCTGCTCATTTACCTGGATGATATAATTATTTCCTCACCCTCATTCACGGTACACCTACAGAAGCTTGCTTGAGTGTTAACATGGTTGGAGTCACATGGTCTGAAATTGAACCCCCCCCACCCCAAATGTTATTTGTTCATGGAAAGTATAGAGTACCTAGGCCATGTAATCTCCAAAGATGGGGTTCAACCCATCAATTCCAAAGTTCGGGCAGTGCAGCAGAGGTCCACCCTTCATATGGACACTGAATGGAGGTCCTTCCTTGGGATCATGGAGTACTGCAGGCGTTTCATGAGAAAGTTTGCCAAGATTGCCGCTCTTCAGGAAGCAACCCCAGAAGAGGCTAAGTGAAAAGTACTTTCACGGAATAAGGATGCTGAATGGGCCTTCTTAGAATTGAAGAGACTATTACCCTTTGTGTTACAGACCGACAGGAGTCTGAAAGGGTTGGAAGAAGTGTTAACCCAACTGATGAATGGCCAGGATAGTCATTGCATATGCCAATCAGACCCTGAGGGATGGTGAAGAAACTCTGGCAGCAGAGAGAACGACTGGCTGTCCAAGAGGGGGTACTCTACAGGCGGGTTCAATTGTCCTTGGAAATTGACACTACTTGGCAGGTGGTAATACCATTCAAAGAGATGGAGGGCATAATACAGTGGATGCACGAAAATAAAGGACACTTCAGCCTGACAAGACCATAGAGTGGCTTCAGAGATACTATTTCCAACCCAGCATGAGGTGCGTGTGCAACGGCTGCTGGAATTATGGACTAGCACGAGCCATAGAACAGCATGCACCGGTGAGGAACATCCAGTAGTTTTATCCATTATAGTTAGTCATGATGGACTACCTTACTGTGGAGGAATCCGTGCGGGGTTCAAATATTGGTTGGCTATAAGTCATCACTTCACCAAGTTTTCAGTGTTATTCTGACATGGGACCACAACAGCAGAGACTGCCACCTTGGCCTTGTGGAGAAACTTTATTTTAGTGTACTGTTGCCCCAATAAACTACGTTCCAATCAGATAAGGTGATGGAGGAACTATGTAACCCTACATCAGATCAAAGACACAGAACATTCCTTATCACCCCAAAGGGAATGGCACTTGTGAGCACATGAACAGAACCCTGCTACAAATGTTACAGGCACCAGAAGAGAAAAAAAGAGAGAAAGAGGGCAGGACTATATGGCTGATTTGGTGTGGGTCTACAATATTATGGTGTACTCGTCCACGGGATATTTACCTTTCCTGCTAATGTTCGGGAGAAACGGAAGATGCCCATTCAGCCTTATGATGGTCCCGAGTGAGGGAAGAAAGAAAGATTGGACTCCCTAAACTTGGATGGGGGATCATCACAGACAGGTCCAAGAGATCTACGACTTCTAGGCCCATCGTCCCCGCAATCTGGTGGTGAATCAAAGATTGAGAGAGCTTTCCTTGCAAATGGGAGAATGTATGATGGTGAGGAACAAGTCTGCCCAGAGAATGGGAAAACTGTGGTAACCACAGGCTCCCAAAGTTATCTGTCAACCCTAATATACCGGTCTTTAAACTAGAATGGTGCACTGAAATTTATTGGGGCCATGTACCTTTGTGGCCAGACCTCCTGTCACCAGAGAAAGTATCCTGTCCTCCTCAAGTGCACCAACTGTGGATGAGGAGTGATGGTTTCCTCCAGCGGCTAACCTAAAAAACAAAGTCGTGTGCCTCATGTGGAGTCAGAAGAAGTACCAGGAGATTCTACAGAAGAGAAACCCTTTCAGCTATGGCACTCCCAATGTCCCAGCTCATTTACAAGATTATGTAGTGCAAACCCAGGTTACTGGGACACTAACTCTTAAGCCCTGGGAACAAGGTGTAACAAGAGGCTGTTTTGTGTTATCTTGCCCAGTAGATGGTGCCAGATCTACCAGAGTGAAGGCAGTTGGAGAGGCAGAGGCAGTTGAAGAGACAGAGTGACAGGAAGGGAAAAGGGAGGTGCTTGAGATCAGACAGAGGAGAGAGAAGAAGCAGAAGGGAGGTTGGTGTGACATCCCCATTTTGAGAGGATAACTGGTGTCGCCTATAGTGTTAATCAAGAGAAGAGGTTGTTTAGTGCCCCTGCACAGAGAGCAAGAAGGAGAGTTATCTGTGAGGTCTCAGGACATGAATGCGAACATGTTCTGTGACATACTGAAGCAGAGCATGATCCCCTACCATCAGAAACTGGGCCACAAGGCAGTATTTCAACATGGTAACAACCCCAAACTCACCACCACAACCACTGCATTGTATATGTATGAGCTTGGAAGAGGGAGGAGTGTGGAGACTACAGAGGAGAGAGGGCTCTGAGAGAGAGACTGAGATTTCCCCAGTGTGCCCTGAGAGGAGACGGGCTAGCCTGTGGACCTCCTGTCAGCTGCAGAGCCCCAGCTTCCTACCCAGGAGAATCCTGCCTCCACTCCCAGGGCACTCAGTGCCTGAATGTGACCGCAGCGGGATGGAGTCCATTGCAGTGCAGATATGAAGAGTGAGTAGATGCTGGGAGGACTTGGTTGATCAGAAGTTGTACATTTGTAGTGTGGACTGTTCTGCAATTGCTAAGGCTGAGTTCTCCAAGTGCACCAACGTTACCAAAAGAGCTCCAACGATCACGGCAACTAGGCCCCAACAGTTTAACTGACGCTGAACTGCGGCGCCCATTTTGAACACACTCTCACTGTGTTCTGTTAGGAGGGGTTAACTGGCGGTATATTACTGTGGGATTACCTGTGTAGACCACCATGTAAAAGAGAGACAGTTCTGTAACTCTACCAGTAGGGGGAGTATTTTGTAATTAGTTATTGATGTTTTGATATGTTATTTGTTTCACTTTATTTTCATGTTTGCAATTCTCCAAGCCATATATCACCTGTTAACCCTTTGAAATAAATCTGCCGAGTGCTTTATCCCCAACTCTGGGAGTGTGTACTGAGCTTAAACAGGGGATTCCCGAATCGACCCCTGGCAGAAGAGGAACTATCTTTCCTACATACCTGGAGAGCTAACAAGAAGATTTGGGTCGGGGGCACTGTGTCATAGAGAGGTGAGAGCAACAATACACCCTGCCCAAGGAGGTTGGCATAAAGGGGTGTTACATATACATTATATCCAAATGTCTAAAGATCTGAGACATTCTCTCCAAAGAAAACTTTTTCCCCATAAAAAATGTATTTATATTTCCTAATCTCCCACTTGTGTCTTGTGTCCATTGTTTGTATGAACCAATCAGCCAATGCCTACATATTAATTGGCAGACTTTCAACATGTAGCTATTTAACATTCATAAAGTGATCTAACACGTCTGTCTAAGATGGGTACGGGGGCATGTTAAGAGGAACAGCACTACATATCTTTTAATTAGGGACTTTAGCATCTAATGCAGCATAGTAGAAACAATTTGAGTTTCTGTTAGATGAAGCGGCTCCCACATTGCCCTTTATTCCTCATTTTCAATTATACTTGATGGAAACAATTAGAATTAATTAAGAGATCATCCGTGTGAGAAGGGCAGGGGACAGCATCCGGCATTTCCAAAGAATAAGAGCTTATTCCTGGCAAGGGCAGAAATATTTCACAGCTGTGTAAAAAATACTGTTGAAGCTAACCTTTCAGTGACAAAAGAATACAATTGTTTATAGGAATTCATGCTGTAACATTAAGAGTACGTGTCAGCTCTCCTATAGCTATTTTAGCTTCATTTTAATATTCCTCATGAAATCTGCCTTGTTCCAGACGTCTCTTATTCCTTCTAAAGATGTATTCACCAGTTTAAAGTTTTTCCAGACATTTATAACTCGTTTTTGAAATATTATAATAGGACAACTTTCCCTTCCTCCCAAGTTGGAGGATGGCCTCATACTCAAAGACAAATTGATAAAATCATTCTAATATGGTATAACTCTAGATAAAATGTAAAGATGAAGGATGACATGTCCCATTAAGGCTGCGCCATTTTTTTGTGTATTTTGCACCAAAAAAAACTGTTGACAACCTATTCTCTATATAAATGAACTGTAGGGCACCAAAACTAGGTGCATTTGACACAACACAACACATTTGAATGCGCCTAAAGTAGGCGCATCAAATATGCGAACAATGATATGCTAGGCAGCTAAATTATGCTATGCGCCTATATTAGGAGCATCAATTTTACTATGCAACGTATACCACACGCCAGATTTTTGACAAGTTCATTTATTCAGGCCCACTATACATTCATTAAATGTGCCTTAAAACTGATGTGGCAGTGCCACTTTTCTGACATGTCATCCTAAATGCGTTGGTTGTTGATTATACCTTTTGACCTGTACAGGAGGTTAAAAAGAAATTGCACAAAGGAAAGCAAATTTGTAGAGGAAGCCAGAGCATGGACTGTCCAGAAACCACTCTCATCAGATGCCCATGAGCTTGAGAGAAATTAATTTTTTGAAAATATGTGCAAAGAACTGGAAATACAAGAACTAAGTATTAACCAAAAACTATAATATGACAAAAAATGGTTGGTCCCAATTGTTCTGCAATTGCTCACCACACTAACAAGTTAGGAATATAATTGGAGAGCAATTGGGACCAACCAGTGGCGTAGCTACAATGGTTGCAGTGGTCGCACTTGCGACCAGGCTCAAAGGGGCCCCCCTCGCCACACAGCTGCAGCGCTGGGTCACATAGGCCCAGCGACACAGCGCTCACAACATGCTTGAGAAAGGGGAGGAACCCGAAACGTAGCAGAGAAGCTGTACGCATCTGTTCTGGGCTAAGTGAGCCACGAACTACAGAGATCACCATGTGAAACCATGGGAAATATCCAATGGACATATACTCCTGGTATAGGAGACAAACCGCAAGTTTAAATTTTTATTGGCTTTTTATATGTATAAGAGAATGTCATAGATGCATTCTGTTGTGAAGTGTCCTGAAAAAATTTCAATAAGGGGATACAGAAAGACGAAGGAAAGTATTGTGAATAAGTGAAGATTGGAGTGGTGTTATAATGATTGATGTTTAAAAAGGTGGAGAAGAAGGCGCCTCAGTGTACACTCCACTACATGCGGTTTGGGAATAAGAAGGAGGTCAGAGTTATAAAATTAAGAGGCTTTTAAGCAAACATCGAGAAATTTTCTTTACAAACACCTTTAATACAGGCTCCTGTCACAGAGACATACCATAGCCTGTAGCTGCGTGACAGGCACCAGTATAAATATAGACTACAGTATATCTGTGTGCACCTGCATAAACCAATGAACACTCTCCTTTACTGTAGACAAACCGTGGTGTATGCAAGATTTTTCAAAAGGAGTCTTTAGCCGAAAACAAGCAAATACAACATACTTACCAACCTTTGAAAAGCCCAATCCTGGAGTATTAAGCCCAATCCCCAGGAGCATCTCAAGTCACCTGGGAATGCTCCAAAACGCCCAACCCTTTCTTTTACAGCCTAGTTTTCGGAGTCTCCTGGGAAAAATCAGTAAGGCTACTGTGGAATACCTATGAACATGTAGACACTAGCTAGAAAGTTTCAGTCACCTCATAACAAATAATGCCTCCACATTGTACACAAAAATTGTGACATTAAAACCTGCTATATTCACAAACCCATACAGCTCCACTAACAGCTAATGTACAGTACAGTACAAGACAGGGGACTACTGCAGATGTGTGTGTATTTTATATGGTGTAATGTTTCCAGGGAGAGAGAATACAGCGATGTTAGGCTTTGTTGAGACTCTGTTTGTGTTATGTATTGCATTATTCTAGAAACAATGAAGGTATTGCTTGATCCATCAAATGAAGGTCACCAATGGTGCCTGATAAACTCTGTCTTATAAGGGGTGCACATAAGGTGTATATTGTGTTTACAGGAAGAATAGGACTCTATCCCACTTTATGGCATTCATTATAAGTTGCACAAATATACAAGAATAAGATAATTCCTTACTTTTCCCTAATATACACAAGAGTGCCAAATCTGGGTTTAGAAATAGCACCATCAATAAAAGTCCCAGCATTTTGATGGGTCCTAAGGTGGACCCCAGTCTAGTTTAAAGGGGAGTTGTCCCATTTCAGGCATTGATGGATAACTAGCATATAACATCAAAATTAGATAGAAACACAAACTTTACATTTTTAATGAAGAGGTGGTTGGGACCCTCCAATTGAAACTGCAGTGGGTCATTGTGCTACTACTGATTGTAGGTATACCACTGTACCTGCTGATATTATCAGCTAAATGCTGATGCTGGTATTTAATTGTACCGACACTTTTCATGATCGGCAAATTCGTTTGTGTATTTTCTCTTTAATGCTTTGGGAGGGAGGGGTTGGGAGTATCAGGACTCAAAATTTTCCCTACAACTGTGGATAGATTAGGAACGGCAGAAGACAAAGAAAATAAGTCAATGGAGTCAACGAGTTGTGAGTACAGTAGTAGTATGTTCAGCTCCAGAGTTACATATGTGGCATGCCAGGGAAGTAGCAGAGAGGATGGGAGAAGTATGGCTTATTAATGTTACGGTGGCGTTCGCTCACCAAGCCTCTCATGCATCACAGGCGACACTACAGTGAAGAGGGTTTCTGCACTGTGAACGATGGTAGTAATTTCTCCCTGGGCACACTCTGAAGATGGTATCAGTACTTAATATACCTGGGATGGTGAGTGAAGTGCCCTTGATGTGCAGTGCAGACAAACAGGCAGAAGTCAAACTGGCAGACAAATCCACTTCTCCTTTACGCAGTGCAAGGTGGTAAACACACACAACTTGGATTATTTACACAGTCTCTGTACATATTAGCAGATTACATAGTTCATGTTAAGAAAAACCACCAGGAACATCCAGTAAGGTCCCCAAAGTATCAGACTATTCAAACAAGGAGCCTTTCTGAAACCCCAGGTGATCCGGACATCCTTTTATCAATTGAATTAGTGTTGAGCCAGGCCAGAGGTGAATTAATCATCAACTAATGCGAGGTCTGATGGGGACATAATTACCTCACACCTTGAATCATGGTGTCTCATTCTAGACACCTGCGTTCGCTTTCATAGAGTTCTCTCCTTCAGAGAGTCATCTTGCAAGTGTGTCAGTGAGCAGGAGAGAGGATCTGGACCTCAGCTAGCATGAGGCCAGTGTTGTCTTAGAACATGAACTGCTCAACAACAAACTAATAACTGACTAACCAGCCCAAACTAGTTACAGGGCAATTTATAGCCTAAGGCCCCACCCTTGGTCTCCTAGGCAACATCACTTGATATGAGCTTGTGCAGTACAGTAACCATTTGTATACTTTACTTTAACACAGTCTTACTCTTCCTGCAATAGTCACAAACACCATATCTAAAACAATAAAGTTTTATACAATTTTAGTAGCATGCAATAGCTCCTGCCAGGCACACTACACATGGATTTGTTTCATCCTTCCTGATCTGTTGTCCAGCTCTCTGCACTTTTTAGGGGCGAGCTGCAACTAGCTGGCTCCACATTCAAGTAGGTTCAGGTTAAACTGATACCATCCTTTTTTCTCTATAGACAATGATAAGAAATGTAAAAGGGGATTACCGTAATCAGTTCACAATAAATGAAAATGAAATACTTGCATACTTGCAACTAACATTCGGGAACCGCCGAGTGCCGGTGCCATCCACACGGTTTAACCCTTTAGATGCCATGGCATCTCAACCAGTTCACTACCCACAGCCGTTACAGTTAGATCCAGCCATGGATCCCGCTGTGGTGCCCTTGCCGAATGTTCAAACCATCACAATGGTGGTAGTCCAACAGTCTCAACAGATCGCCTAGCAGGCTCAACAAATCAATCAGCTGTTCACCATGATGCACCAACTCCTTGCTGGTCAGCCATCTACACTAGCTACTATGCTTCCTTCTCTGGTTCCTGTGGCATCCATTGGTTGCAAGCTGCATCTCTCCTTGCTGACAAAATATGACAGAAAACCTAAAGTCTGTCAGGGCTACATTACGCAGTGCACTGACTGTGCATTTTATGGCTAACCAATTTCCCACAGAATGTTCCAAGGTGGCATTCGTGGTTAGTCTCCTCACTGGGGAAGCTCTGCCATGGGCCACTCCTCTTTGGGACATGAACGATCCAGTGACTGCGAATCTGCACAAATTCCTGGACTCATTTTGCAGTGTTTTTGAGGAACCCACACGTGTCTTCCACTGCAACGTCTTTGCTTTACCTTTTCCACAGTCAGGCAATATGCCATAGAGTTTTGTACTCTTGCCTCTGAACTGTTGTGAAATAAGGCCCTTGTCGCTACCTTCTGGAAGAGTCTCGCGGGCAGGATAAAAGACAAGCTGGCCAGTTTCTTGTGGCTTTTTCTCCAAGACCTTTTCCCCTGATAAAAACTACACCATTTTGGATCAGGAAATTCTGGCCATTAAGTTGGCCTTAGAAGAATGGCGCAATTCTGCTAAAAGGGGCTTTTCATCTGATCAACATCTACACTGAAACCAAAAATCTACGCTATCTCCAGATGACCCTCAGTAAGCTAGATTGTCCCTTTTCTTTTCCATGTTCAATTTCCTGATCCACTTCAGACCTGCTGATAAGAACGTCAAGGCCGATACCCTCTCCAATTTGTATTGAAATTCTGGGATGCTTTATAAGCTCATCTGCAGGTGAAACTGGATTTTTAGTCAGCATACCATCCTCAGACGAATGTCCAGGTTGAAAGGGTGAACCAGGTCCTGGGCAATTACCTTCACGACTTTGTCTCTGCACACCAAGATGACTGGGCCTGCCTTGTACCCTGGGCAGAATTCTCCTATAACCACCTAGATTCTGACTCTAGCAGTGCTTCACTTTTCTATATAGTTTATGGCCAGCATCCTCGTCCTCCTCTCCCACTACAAACCTCCTCTGATGTCCCTGCTGTGGATGCCCAAGTACGGGACTTTAGGACAATCTGGCGGGAGATTGGACACTTCTTACAACAAGCATGTTTCCCACATGAAGAGTCATACCAATAAAAAGAGAAGACCACCTCCAACCTTTGCTCCAGGAGATCAGGTGTAGCTATCCGCAAAGCATATACAGCAGAGGATTTCCAGTGGTAAGCTGTGTCCACGTTTCTTGGGTCCTTTTGAAGTACTGCAATAGATTAACCCAGTGGCCTATAAACTCTGCTTTTCTCCTACAAGAGATGTCTCAAACCCCTTCTATGTCTCTATGCTCAATCCATTAGTACTCAACCCCTTTCTCCTGAAAAGTCGCTTCTCCATCCTCTCAAGCGACTTCCACCAATATCTTCAAAGTTAATGAGATTATAGCTGAGTAGACCATTAGGGGGAAGCAATACTATCTTGTGGACTGGAAGGGGTTCAGGCCAAAAGAGAGGTCCCGGGAACCAGAGGACAACATTCTTGTCTGCTCTACCATGGTCCTGACCTCCTGCCTCCATCCCTTGACTACGCTGTGCTTGCCGCCTGCCCTGACCTTCGTGCCTGTCCCAAACTATGAGCTTGTTATATGATTCTGTACCTTGCTACACCTCAGCTGCCACCACAAGCAAGTTGCATCAGGGGTAGTGACCTGGGGTTCTCTTGGTGCAGCAAGCCCAACCCAACTTGCGTCGGGCTCTGCTGAAAAACCAGGGGCCCCTTAGACTCTGCTCCCTGACGTGGCTTACACCACCGCTTACAATGGTCCAGTGGATAATAACTACCCACAGTCAATACAGCAGGCAGCATTAAATGCTCTGAAACTGTTTCATCCTACAGATTACTGTGCACAGCTCTGGAAACAGCAAGTCTGTCATCAGCTTGTGCTATCCTCAGCAAGGGCGGCATATCATATGTAACAGATTCCCTTTAAAGCTGTAAGTGTGTTTGATGCTAGAGTGTTTATAACCAAGCTGCTTACATTTCTGCAGAATGCTACACTGAGGTTTGGTGAGATTTCATAGTTTCATAGTTTGTAAGGCTAAAAAAAGACAAGTCGTCCATCTAGTTCAGCCTGTTGTGCTAAGGTGTTGATCCAGAGGAAGGCAAAAACCCCCAATGAGGTAGAAGCCAATTGTCCTCATTTTAGGGAAAAATTCCTTCCTGACTCCAATCTGGCAATCAGAAAAATCCCTGGATCAATGACCCCTCTCCTGAATCCTAGTCACTGTAACTTGTTATATTATTACGCTCCAGAAATGCATCCAAACCCTTTTTGAACTCGGTTATTGAATTCACCATGACAAGTCCCTCTGGCAGAGAATTCCATAGTCTCACTGCTCTTACAGTAAAGAATCCCTTTCTATGTTTATGTAGAAACTTTCGTTCCTCAAGACGTAAAGGATGCCCCGTTGTTCTAGATACAGCCCTGTGTATAAATAAATCTTGGGAGAGATCTCTATATTGACCTTTGATGTATTTAAACATATTTATTATGTCCCCCCGAAGCCTTCTTTTCTCTAAACTAAATAACCTAATCTTGCCAATCTTTCTGTGTACTGTAGTCCACCCAGTCCTTTTATTATTTTTGTTGCCCGCCTTTGTACCTGTTCAAGCTCTACAATGTCTTTCCTGTGCACTGGTGCCCAAAACTGTACACAATATTCCATGTGTGGTCTATCCAGTGACTTGTATAATGGGAGAATAATGTTCTCATCATGTGCCTCTATGCCCCTTTTAATGCACCCCATGATCCTATTTGCTTTGGCTGCTGCTGCCTGACACTGGCTGCTACAATTAAGTTTACTGTCCACCAGGATTCCCAAGTCCTTCTCCATGTCACTTTTACCCAGTGTTTTTCCATTTAACATGTAATCATGTAATGGATTTCTCTTCCCCATGTGCATAACCTTGCATTTATCAGTGTTAAACCTCATCTGCCATTTCCCTGCCCAGGCCTCCAACTTATCCAGATCCCTTTGTAATAACATATTATCCTCTATTGTGTTGATTACTTTATTTGTTTTATTTCTTTGTGCGTCTGAAGAAAGGACTGTTTTGTTATGTTTGTTATGCTGAAGGAAGTGTTTTTTGATCTAACACATTCCCAACAAATGACGTATGTGTATGTCATGTTGTCAGTAAATTCCTATTAGGCGGGCTTACTCATTTTACCACCAATACCACTTCCTGATAATATTGACTACCTGTGAGCTGAAATACCACAATTGGTAGATGATGTGGGCATAACAACACAAAGGGCACAGGTATTTAATTTTAGTTCAAAAACTGTATGTCCTGGTTAAAGCTAGCAGCAGAGTTGAAAACACGGACTGAGAGTATGGAGAAGCTTATTAAATACTTGGTCTAGAGCAATCTGCAGCAGCAGCAGCAGGCTTAACATGAGCTAAATAAACTCCTGATGGCTCTCCTGACAGAAACTATCAGAGCCAGGGAGACTGCACCTTCGAAAAGCACAGATGATCATACAAGAGTGAGGGGGTGCACACCGTTCTTAACTCTTGTTGGCACCTCCGTGGCGAGATTACCAGGTGCTGATCTGTTAACATGACAGCTCGAAGCATAATGAAGACTTCTATAGCCTACATGTTTTCATTTCTAATACTTCATACCCCAGACTGGAAGTGATAGAATGGCCATCTTTGCATACTCTTCTGTATTGTTTATACATTAGTAGTTTATATGATAGTGGTCAAGTACCATAAGGTAACTAAATGTTAAAGTGAATTTTTTTTTTTTAAGTATTAAAAATATTAAAAGTTCAAATCACCATGTCCATAAAGGTCTGTTCTATTAAAATATAAAATAATTTGGCCTGTATGCTGAACAGCGTAGAAGAAAAAAAATCCAAATGCCAAAATTGTAGGGGGTTGTCATTTCAAGTCCCCTAAAAATTGGAACAACAAGTGATTAATAAGTCGCATCTATACCAAAATGGTACCAATAAAAACTACACTTCAACCTTCCAAAAATGCCTCTGCACTCAGGTCCATAGGCATAAGAAGAAAAAAAAGTTATTGGTTGCAGAAAATGACTTTGCAGCACAAATGTAAGAACTAGAGAATGTTTGTATTGTTTTAAAAGTACTAAAACATAACAAAAACCCTACACCTTTGATATCGCCAGAATCATACCAACCTGATGAATACAGATAACACATCATTCAAACTGAAGAGTGAACACCACAAAAACAGAACCTCAGCAAACCTGGAGCAAGTAAGTTGTTTTTCACATTTCACTCTACTTTGAATTTTCTTTTTTTTTCGGTTTCACAGTATATTCTAGGGTACTGTATGGTCAATGGCACAATTAAAAAGTACACCTTATCCTGCAAAAACAAGCCCTCATATGTTTATGTAGACAGAAAAATAAAAAAAGTGCTGCTTCTTGGAAGATGGGGAGGGAAAAAAAGCGAAAAGTCATAGTATTATGACTAGCAACAAAGGGGTTAAACTGAAAAGTTTTATTTTGACATCAATACCTGTTCCTGTGCTGATAACATTGAGTACCTTGGAGTTTAAATCATACAATTGGTTGATGATGCGGGCATAACAACCCAAAGGGCACAGGTAGTTAAGATTGGTTCAAAGACAGTGGGCACACTAAAGAAATGTAAGTTGCGCTGGTATTTCAGAACCATTCTTGTGTGAAGCCTTTACATTATGCAAATAGTTAGTGAGGTCTGAAAGGTGCGTAAATACTCACACCAACCAATTTGTTGGTGGCTCTCCCCAAGGAGAGATATTCCTCCCTCTCCCCCCATTGTGTGGGTTCTGAAGTCTGGTGTGTCATGCACAAGTCTTGGATTTTGAAAACTGGTACATTTATAGGCACATTGTCAAATCTAGGCACATCTTTTGGCCGCGTAATGCACCCATAAAAATATAAAAGCGCACCAGGAATACCTGTCATGTACTGGCCCTTTAAATCTAGGAGAGCTGCTCGTGGGCACCCTTAGTGGCCGGCCAGGATGGTGTGGGCAGAGGCAGGAGAAGTCATAGCAGCACGCCACTCGAGGAGGAAGCAGGACGGGGCCGGGTAAGTAGACGCGCAGTGAAGCGAGCGCTGGGAACGGCTGCGCCTGTAGTCAGAAGCCGGACCGCAGTGTGCAGCGTGGCAGTACCCCCCACTTAGGTCTCCTCCTACCAGAAAGCCAGAGTCTGTGAAAATGTTGGATAAGAGTGGAAGCATTGATGTTTTCTTGCGGCTCCCAGTACCTCTCCTCAGGACCGAAGCCCTTCCAATCCATGAGATAATAGGTTTTGCCTATGGAACACTTCATGTCAAGGATTTTCTTCACTTCATAGGTATCTTCGGTACTAGGAGGTTTGGCAGCAGAAACCACCTTGAGCGAATACCGATTGAGAATCACTGGTTTCAGGAGAGACACATGAAATGAATTGGGGATGCGAAGTGAGGGAGGTAGGCGAAGTTTGTAGGATACCGGGTTGATCCGATGTAGAATAGAGAAAGGGCCAAGATAGCGTGGGGCAAACTTCAAACTGGGCACTCGGAGGCAGATGTGCCTGGAAGAGAGCCAGACTTTATCCCCAGGTTGGTATGTGGGAGGCGCTCTACGTCTCTTGTCGGCTTGTGCCTTAAAACAGGCTGTAGCTTGATGCAAACTTTGAAAGGTGAGTTGCCAAATTTGAAGAAAGTCACATACTAGGATGTTGGCTGCAGGAACTTCCGAAGAGGCAGAGAGTGGCAGAGGAAGAGGATGATGTTGGCCAAACACCATGTAAAAAGGAGACTCCCCAGAGGACTCGCTAAAATGGTTATTGTAGGCGAACTCTCCCCAAGGAAGCAGAGAGACCCAATAGTCTTACTGAGCTGAAGTAAATTGGCGCACATCGTTCACCAGGACCTGGTTGACCCACTCCACTTGGCCACTGGACTGCGGATGGAAGGAGATTAGAAATCGAGCTTCATTATCTGAAGAGAAAACAAGGCCCGCCACTGGTGAGTGGTGAATTTCGCTCCTCTATCTGAGACGACGTGTGTAGGCATCCCATGTAAACGGAAGATATGCTGCATGAACAATGTAGCCAGCTGCTGAGCCGAAGGAAGACCTGGCAGAGGTATAAAATGCACCATTTTAGAGAACCGGTCTACCACGACCCAGACAACTGAAAACCCCTTGGAGGATGGGAGATCAGTCATGAAATCCATTGCAATCTGGCTCCATGGTACTTCTGGCACTGGTAAAGGCAACAGGAAACCACCGGTTCAAAGACGAGAGCTCTTGTTTCGGGCACAGGGCAAGCGGCCACAAAATCTTTGACATCTTGCACGAGGGAGGGCCACCAGTAGTGACGTGTGATAAGGTGGAGAGACTTGCGAAACCCAGAATGGCCGGCCACTTTGGAAGCATGACCTCAGGACAGAAAGCGCTTCCTCAAGGCGGGGCGCACGAAGGTCCTACCAGGTGAAATTTTTCGCAACTTTATGTCAGGAGGGATAAGGTACTGTGGTTCAGATTCAGAATCAAAGGCATCCGTGGCCCGGGACAGAGCATCAGCCTTGAGGTTTTTGGCGGCTGGCTGGAAATGGAGGATAAAGTTGAAACGAGAAAAGAATAAAGATCAGCGAGCCTGACGAGGATTCAACTGTTGAGCCATCTGTAGGTATAGAAGATTTTTGTGATCCATGTAGATGGTCACCAGATGTAGAGCGCCTTCCAGAAGATGTCGCCATTTGCCCAAGGCCAGTTTGCTCGCCAGCAGTTCCCTGTCTTTGATAGAGTAATTCTCCTCAGCAGGGGAGAAGGTTTTAGAGAATAAGCCACAGGTAAGAAATTTGCCTTTGCTGGATTTTTGCAAGAGGATGACTCCAGCTCCTACCGAGGAGGCATCGATTTCCAGAAAAAAAAGACTCTCCGGATCCGGGCAACGAAGATCGGAAGCGGAGACAAAGACCGACTTTAACTGTGTAAAAGCTTCTTCAGCCTCCGAGGTCCATAAACGAGGGTTATTGCCTTTCCTGGTGAGGGCGACAATAGGAGCTACGAGAGTAGAGAAATTCAGGATAAATTAGCGATAGTAGTTAGAGAAATTGAATGGACATGGCCAGTTTAATACTGCTGAAGACTTTTCTGGATCCATTAGAAGACCTTTTTACAGAAATTTATGTAAAAACCAAAAAAAAAAAATGGTAAACTGGTCCATTCGAATAGACTCTTCTCCAACTTGGCATAGAGATGGTTGTGTCTAAGGCGGGAGAGTACTAGTTGAACATGAGCCCGTTGGGATTTAAGATCCGGGGAGTAGATTAAGATATCGTCCAGGTAAATGAGAACATAGTGGTAGAGAAGGTCTCGAAAGATGTCATTCTTGAATTCTTGGTACACGGCAGGGGCGTTGCAGAGGCCAAAGGGCATGACCAGGTATATGTAATGGCCATCCTGGGTGTTAAAGGTGATCTCCCACTCATCCCCTTCGCGTATTCAGATCAGGTTGTAAGCGACCCGAAGGTCAAGCTAGGAGAAGACTGTCGCTCCCTGGATCCTATTAAAGAGCTCCGAAATCAATGGCAGTGGGTAACGATTCTTAATGGTGATTTTATTAAGACTCCGATAGTCTATGCAAGGCCACAAAGACCCGTCCTTCTTCTCGACAAAAAAGAATCTGGCCCCCGCAGGAGATGATGACTTGCGGATGAAGCCCTTTTCCAGATTCTCCTTGATATATGCCAACATAGCTTCATTTTCAGGTCAAGATAAAGGATATACTCTACCCTGAGGAGGAGTGGAACCCTGCTGCAGTTTTATAGGGCAATCTTAGGCAGAGTTTCTCCCTCCTCATCAGCCCTGTTTCTCGCAGAAAACTTTGCAAATTCCCAATAGTGAGTAGGAAGACCAGGTGGAGCAGGAACAGCTGGAAGAAGGTTCGAACTACCCACTAAACGTGGTGGACGTGGTACCGAAATGTAAGAGTGACATCGGGTAACTTCACCCATTTTCCAGTCCAATGTTAGGACAGTGATCGCACAACCAAGGGAGCCCCAGGAGATGGCTAAACATTCCCTGGGTCACGCCAAATCTATCTGCAACACATTGCTGAAAGGATCCAGAGGCCGGATCATAAATTACACTCAGCAATTTTGTCATTGTTGGAATTGGGTGGGAGCGTTGGGTTTGATGGATCCAGAGGTGTTGCATTTTGTCATAGAGTTCCTGAATGGCAGCATGGTTCAAGCAAAATTGTCCCACAATGTTGGTGGCCTACAGCGCCATCTTGCCCCCCGGCGTCTGCTGGTGTGTTGGGCATAATGCTCTAACACCACAAAAATCAGAATAATATCCATTTCTGAAAAGAGAAGCAACATTTAGGGTGACATGTATGAACGGGGCTGCAACAGAATTCTGGCATCAAAAAGCTGTAGTAAACCAGTTCTATAGATGTATGAACAGGCGTACTCCAAACTTTGGTGCGACAAGTGCCTCGGTAGATACTTTTTTGCGCGCCAAAGTATTGGGGCATTCTGGGGGCGTGTCACACCCCATTAGTAGACACATTTATGATTCTTTGACGCCAAAACTTTGGCGCAGAACAGTTAGAACAGCCAGACCAAGTTGACCCCTTACCGACATTTGATGTACCCATACTTCAAGGTCGGATAGGGGTTGCCGCAAATTGATGTATGGTACGTCATGGCAATCTTGCGTGCTCACAAGCGGAGCTCGCAAGATCGCGGCATGGAACCAGCGGTATATTACCGCTGGCATCATGCCGCATCCCCCGCGGCTGGAGTGATCTCCGGCCGCGGGGGATTAACCCTTCGATGTTGCGACATCGTGGTCACGACATCGAAGCTTCAGACAGCAGGCGTTAGCTCCTGCTGCCTGCGATCCGACGCAGTGAGCGGCGCAGACGCGCTTATTGGTCACCTTACCCGACTCCCGGGATGTTTTGTGAAAGCATCCGGGTCAGCGGGTGAGGTCACCATGCCCGCAATGCATTGTGGGCATGGTGATTGTCAGTTGTTATGGAGACCAGTACACCGCTATAAGCTGTATGCTGATCTCCTATTGTATGAACGATTTGACAATCATTCATACAATTCCCCACTGGGGAAAAGTGGAAAAATTGTAAAAAAGTTTAAAAAAAAGTGTAAAAAAAGTAAAACACAAAAAATAAAATAAAAAAGGGTACCTCCCCTTTTCCCCCCTTTTAAAAAAGGGGGAAATCCCCCCAAAAAAAGATAAAAAAAAGTACCATGTTTGGATCGCCGCATGCCAACCCGTTAAAAATTGTCATGTTAATTAACCTTAGGGTGGATGGGAAAAAAAAAAAAAAAAAAACGTCACAAAAATTGCGTTTTTTGTTCGTCCCCAGCAAAAAAATGGAATAAAAATTTATAAAAAATATATCAACCCCACAGTGGTCCCAATTAAACGTCAGTTCTTCCAAAAAAAAAAAGCCCTTACAAGCTCTGTATACGGAGAAAAAAAAAAGGTTATGGTTCAGAAGACGCGATGCATAAATATTGTTTTAACAAAAAAAAATTTTTTTAAAAAAAAATAAAAATTGTGCTTCCACATAAAAAAAATATATAAATTGGGTATCCCCGTATTGTCTAAAACCCATGAGTAAAACACTTGTCAGGATACTGCACGGTGGGGCCCCAAATTAAAAATAAAAAAAAAAAACATACTAGGATTGCAGTTTTTTCGTCACCCTGCCTTCCAAAAAACGTATTTAAAAGCTATAAGCCTTATTCCCCCCCAAAAAGATACCCAAAAAAAAACATAATATCCGCAAAAAAAAAGTCCCACAAGTCCCGTAACAGAAAAATAAAAAAATTTTGGCTCTAGACTATGGCGATTTTAAAAAAAGGTTTTTTTTTATGAATAAAAGTGATTTTATTTGTGTAAAAATTGTAAAACAAAATTTTTTAAAAAAAATTCAAAATTTGGTATCACTTAACGTATCAATCCTGAAATAAAACTGCATGTATTTATACTGACGGTGACCCCTGTAAAAATATAAATAAACTACCGGAATGCTGTTTTTGTTTTAAAATGCTCCAAAAACCTTAAAAAAAAAGTGATAAAAAATATATGCACCCCCTAATGGTCCAAAAAAAAAAATCAACTATTTAGCAAAACACAAGCCCAGAATGGCTCCGTATACAGAAAAAAAAAAAAGTTATGGCTGTCAGAATAGGAAAAAATAAAAACCCCAATTTTTTATAAATTTTCATTTCTATTGTGTAAAAGTAAAACAAAACAACAACAGAAAATCCTCTTGCAGGATACTAGGGGGGAGCACATGGACCCTAAATATTTAATTATATATACCCCGAATATACAAAAAATATTGACAACATCAAAACCACACCCAATAGCATAATCCTAGGGACCACAAAGCAGATACAATTAGCTTTTAATAAATACAAATAAAATGTAAAGACAAATAAAACCTAATCTATTCTAAACCAATACAAAACTAAATCCTACATCTATGGCTACCTATCAAATAATGGGAAAATCGCCCCAATAAGGGCGTTCCCCCCCTCGTACCTAAACTACCAACACCCTATACAAAACTATCACTGTACAAAAAAAACATAAACAGGACAAAAACAAGATGTATACATTCAGTTATCTTAAATGAATCTGGATGAATTCATAAATCCGACGCGTTTCCCCCCATAGTAATTGGGGGTTTATCAGGGAAAACGGGAATATGTATAAACACACTAATAACTAGTTTAGATAAACTTACTGCCCTTATTAGAAATGCAAGGATGAGTGCTGATAGTCCGGTGGATCCCAGAGATAACTTATAACGGAGCCACCACACCAAGGCAGTCCACAGATGTGTGTTGTATACATATTCCCGTTTTCCCTGATGAACCCCAATTACTATGGGGGGAAACGCGTCGGATTTATGAATTCATCCAGATTCATTTGGGATAACTGAATGTATACATATTTGTTTTTGTCCTGTTTATGTTTTTTTGTACAGTGATAGTTAGTATAGGGTGTTGGTAGTTTAGGTACGGGGTGGGAACGCCCTTATTGGGGCGATTTTCCCATTATTTGATAGGTAGCCATAGATGTAGGATTTAGTTTTGTATTGGTTTAGATAGATTAGGTTTTTTTGTCTTTACATTTTATTTGTATTTATTAAAAGCTAAGTTTTATCTGCTTTGTGGTCCCTAGGATTTATGCTATTGGCTTGTGGTAAAAGTAATAAAACATAAATAACTATATAAAACTTATATCATTGCAATTGTACCGACCCCCATAGTAAAGTTATCCTATCATTTATCCCGTACGGCGAATACTGTAAAAATGAAGCCCAAAAATCAGTGGAGGAACTGCGTTTTTCCCGTTTTCATGGCCCAATGCTAAAAAAAATACTACAGAACACCTGTGCACCCAAAATGCAAAATACATCCCTAGATTAGATGCCTGAGGGGTTTTGAATCCAAAATGGGGCAACTTCTGGAAGGGTTCACCTGTTCTAGTACTTTGGGGGCTTTGCAAATGCGACATGGCCCCACCAAAATCTGCCTTCAGAAAGCCAAATAGAGCTCCCTCCCTTGTACACCCTGCATGCGCCAGTTTACACCCACATGTAGGGTATTGTCGAACGTGGAAGAAATTGCATAACACAATTTGGGGTGCTTTTTTTTCATGGATTCCTTGTAAAAATTAAACATTTTCAGCTAAAATTGCAGATTATTGGAAAAAAAAATATTTTTTTTATTTTCAGAGCCTAATGCTAAAAAAATTGTGAAACACCTGTGGGGTCAATATACTCACTGCACCCCTGGATATATTCTATAAGGGGTGTAGTTTCCAATATGGGCTCTTTTTAAGGGAGTTTATTAAGTTTTAGCACCTTAGGGTGTCTGCAAACCTCAAATGGCGCCTAAATAAAATTGTGAAAATGAAAATTAGACCCCAAAGTCTGGTAGGTGCTCCTCCTATTTTGGGGCTTGTGGTTGAGCCAAATAGCGCACTAAGGCCACATATGGGATATCTCTGAAAACGGCAGAATGTGGAGAATCGATATTAAGTTGCATTTTCCTGGCCACATCTACTGTGTTCCAGTGAATAATGAAAAAAATTTGAAAATCTGCAAAAAATTTTAAATTTCACCTTTAATTTCTGTGAAATATCTAAAGGGTCAACAAACTTCATAAATGCTTTTTTAAATACTTTAAGGGGTCTAGTTTCTTAGATTGGGTCATTTATGAAGGTATCTAACATAAAGGCTCCTCAAAGCCACGTCAGAACTGGACTGGTCCCTAAAAAAAATCTATTTTGCTAATTTTCTTGAAAATGTGAAAAATTACTATTAAATTTCTAACCCCCCCTAATGTGCTAAAAAGTAGACATATGGTAGATGCTAGTTATAAACTATTTTGAGTGGATAATAACTATCTATCTTACATGCAGAAATTTTGAAACTTTGAAAATGGCAAATTTTTGAACATTTTCATGATATTTTGATATTTTTCACAAATAAGGACTTTTTGGACCAAAATGTATTACTAACTTAAAGCACAATGTGTCACCAGAAAACAATCTCTGAACCACTTCGATAGGTGAAAGTGTCAAAAAGTTATTCTCACATAAAATGACACGTCAGATTTTAAAACCGGGGCTCTGTCAGGAAGGCCAAAACCGGCTCCGGCGGTAAGGGGTTAAAGGTGGTCTGCCTGAGTTATCGTATTGGCACTAGACTGCAGCTGTATGTATGACCTGCTGTAGGACAGGTTCATACTGGTAAGGTGGTCTCTCACGGGGGACCCTCAGGTATATTGGATGGTAGCCAGATTGGATGGAGCGATCCGGATCGTGACGCAGTGACCACAGAAGACAGGAATCTCTGAGTCCAATGCATAATTTATTAACAGAAGCATCCTATATTTATACACCTTTTGCAGAGGGCGTTCCTCTGACTTGCATAATTATGACATAAGGTTTAAGAACACATCACCAGATTTAGGTACAAAGTTATACCGGAAACATTTTGCCTTATTTGGGTTTCTAAAGTATTCATCATTTTCTTATCCTTTATTGAAGGTAACATTTATTAGCTTTTTTGATTAGTTTCATTGAAGGTAACATTTATTAGCTTTATTGCCGTTTGTCACATCAAATTCACTTGTATCTGCAATTAAAGAATTACTTAGAAACTGGTCAAGTTGACTTTATTTCTCAAAAAAAATTTATTAATTAACTGTTTAAGGCCCCAATAGCTGAAGAGTCTTTATATCAACCTTAACCTTTTGTGATGAAAGTACCATTGTCGGTCATCTGACCTCTCCCCCTTGATGGATTTCCTAGTCTTTCCCTATATGCTTACCCTATGTCCTTTGTCCCTGGTGAAGTTGGATCATCGCCCCGAAAATCTCTTAAGTTGCCCTAAATTATCCTAATCTATAATACTCCAGGCTGCACTCAGCATCGTAAGTGCAATCACTGGGTATAGAACTATTTATCCTTGTCATGGGGGGGGAGTCAGTTCCAAAACAACTTTAGTTATATCATCACAATCAACAAGGAAACGTCTAGAAAGCTATACTTTTGGGTAGATTCCGTGGCTTTCTTCACAGGGGGGTTATGGTCACATACATAGTATTATTCAGGGAGGCATCAACCATTCTCTGGAGAAATCCTCTAGCACAGGGGATACAGAAACATCCACAAGTAATCAGTATTGCTGCGACCACTGCAACGAGATCAGCAAACTGGACACTAGATGGCTCAATTTTCCAAACCATGATTCCAGCCATCTGGAAGGGTTGTCGATACCAGAATTTTCTGCAATTTCCTCAGATAGGATTGTCAGTCCTTCAAAGGGCCTGGTGACACTACCATCAGGAGCTGTATTATTAGGGATAAAAGTACAACAATAAGTTCCGAACATCTTGCAAACTCCTCCCCTTTCGGCCAAAAGCATATCTAACGCCATTCTATTTTGCCATGTCATCAAAGAGGTGGGCCCTATTTGATCAGCCAAACCTCTTATTGCATCTCTTGTAAAATTAATGAATCTTTGTTGATTATAATAGATATAATTTATCCAATCTACATTCTTATTTACTGTAACCCACCAAAAGAGAACTGATTCAAACCCAGCTGCTATCTGATTTCTGGCCTTGAATTTATCGGGCACTCCTCTGGGGACTCCTATGTTGTCTATATAAATTTTTGTGTCAAAGGACCCCTGTGGTACAGTCTCTCTCTTCTCCCTAGAAAACCCTTCAACACTTAAAGTTGTCAATTCTAGAGTATTTGTCTGAAGAGATATTTGGAATGGCTTTAAGTATTTGCACCAGATACAACTACCCACTTCCACTCCGTTAATAATCTGGTCTTAACTTCATGTCTCCACACATCCACCATAAATCATTCTGCCACACTCTGGTTGACAACCATTAGCCTCAAAACTCATCTTTATCCTTGTCTACAGAGAGTGTAATTTCACAAAATTCTGAGGTTAAATTTCCCACTACCTTTCCATTTCCTGTTCTTTGGAGACAGGTGTAGTTTCCTGGATATGCCAAAAACTCTAGGGTATCTAAATCCACTTTTACTGCTGGATATTTTTGTGCTAGGATGTTACATACATTATCCTCTGTAGGGTCATATGAGGCGTTGTATAGGGACAGGATGCATGAAAGCCCTTTTAGGGTTCCATCCTCAATTTTAAATGGTATTGTCCCTAAGTGTGGCCTAGCTGTTGCACATGCGATACAATTTGTTCTCTTATTTTGAAGGGCAGTATACCTCATCCAATTTAGCCACTTGTTTCTTTCTGTGTATCCTGTTTCTAGTGCTATTTTATCTTCATAAGTCACTTCTTCTAATGTAGTGAGATCTAAATGGGTGAGTGGTGTGTTAGTGGGTCTGGTTTCCATGTCACTGCTATCTGGTTCTTGTAAGGCTTTTAACCAAAAGGTTCCTTGTTTGACCCCTTGGTTGGGAACATACAGTCCTAATACATATAGGCCTTCATCTCCTGGTGAGGGGTCATTTATGTTTATTACATGGGGATTACAGGTTTGTCTTACCTCAGTGCTTTCTGGATCACAATCCCATTTGGGGGTGATCTTTAAAATAGTCATTCTTTCTGAGAGGGGTGCACCTGTCTGACTAACCCTGGTTGTAGCTTCCTGTGGAGTGTATCCCCATGGATCCCCTGTATTCCAACCTGCATCTGACCAAGAATTACAGTTTTCATTCCCTGGTCTGGTGACACAGATGTATTTAAACAGCCCCTGGACCCCTGTAACCAATTTATCATTGTCATTCCCACTGTTTGTCCCATTCACATGGTACCACCTTACAAAATAAAATAGAAGGTTTGCTGATGGACTGGAGGGTTTTAAAAACCACATAGTTTACCACATCCTCTTTTTGGGGTACCAGTTCCACCCCCTCCATTTGAGGCTGAAAGGGAATATCATCATCATCAGAGCAGAATCATTCTTCGTTCCAGAAGTTTACAATGACTCGCTTTAAAATCCAGTTTGGCTTCCCTTCAAGTTTTACTGAGGTGTCTGTTATTGAGGAGAACCTGGAAAGGACCAAAAAAATCTTGGTTCTAGTGGTTCCTGGTATGCCTTTTCACCACCACCCAATCCCCTGGTTGGAGGGAATGAGAACCTTCTTGGCTGTCTGGATCTGGAATAGAATCATAGACTTGTTTATGTACAGTAAAGAGTCTCTTTTGCAGATTTTGGACATTTCTGGTGAGACTGTCACATTGAAGCTGTAATGTTTGTGGGAAGTAAAGTCCTAACCTTGGGGCTGACCCAAATAGAACTTCAAAAGGAGACAACTTTGTTTTTACTTTTGGGTTTATACCTGATTAAAAAAGAGTGCTAACGGCAAGCACTCTGTCCGGGGGTTTTCCTAACTCCTCACTAAGCCTTTTGAATTTATAAACTTTAGGTCCCATTTAATCGTTCTACTCTCCACTGGATTGGGGTGATACGGGGTGTGGAAAGCTTGACTCACCCCTAACATCTGCATGGCATGTTGCATTACCTCTCCAGTGACATGGGTACCTCTGTCACTCTCCAAAGTCTCAGATAATCCAAATCTGCAAAAGATTTCTATCATTAGTTTCTTTGCAGTAGCTTTTGCAGTGGCTTTTGGCATCGGGAAGACTTCTGGCCACCCGAGAAGAAAATCTACACAAACAAGGACATATTCATACGTACCTACCTCTGGTAGCTGTATGAAATACAATTGCAAACGTTGGAATGGAAAGAGAGCTTTGGGTGATTTTTTGGGGGTACCTTGATTACCTACCTGGGTTTTTGTTGTTTGCATGTGAGACGTGATTGTGCAATCTGGTAGCAACTGTTGTAAAATCCTGGAGCAAACCTTGTTTCCTCGACTAGAGCACACATAGCATTTTTGGACAGTGTGTTGGACCATGTGCACCCTGGACCATTGCAGGGTAAAAAGGACCTGGGCCAAACATACCCGCAATCCCCCCTTCCACAACCTTCACGTTCCTGAGCTCTAGCCTTTGACCAACCTTCAGCCCCTTCCCCAGAGATCTGCCGGTCAAGCTTTCAGGACACCTAGATCTAGGCCGTTGCACTCAGTGGTCATCAGATCAGTGGGGGTGTTGCTGGGGCCTCTTGTTTTTGTCCCGATTTTGGGGGCACTTGCCTTTCTCAGCCCTTGGTTTCCTAGCTGCCTGCTTGGCCATTCTGTCTGCCCTTTCATTGCCACGTGCCTCATTTGTGTCAAGCTTTGTGTGTGCTTTTACCCTGACTATGGCAACCTCTGTTGGAAGCAGTAAGGCCTCCATTAGTTGGCTGATGAGGTGCCCATGCTTAATGGGAGTGCCTGCGATGTAACGAAATCCCTTGCTTTCCATATGGGGCCGTAATCGTGGGCAATTCTAAAAGCATACCTGGAATCAGTGTATATGTTGTTGCGTTTGTCTTTTGACTCTCCATGTGCTTCAACGAGTGCAGTGATCTCCGCTTCTTGGCCCGACACGTGGGCGGCAAGCGGCTCAGCTTTTACGACCTCATGGTGTGTGACCACTGCATACCCAGTGTAGAACCGTCCGTCTTCACCGATGCTTCTAGAGCCATCTACAAAAAAACTCAACATCTGGATTAGTGAGAGGTACATCAACAACATGTGAAAATCCTGATGTCTCTGGTGCCATAAGGGCTATGAAAATCATTTCATTTGCATTTTCCTGAAACCTCTTCATCTGATAAGCCCTGGAGAAAATAGTGGTGTCTCCTGCCCTTCCCCCCTTTTTTCATCCCCCTACGTAAAGGGGGAAAATTAAAAGTAGCTGGTTTCAATGTAAAGCATCTTTTGAGGGTCACTTTGGGGCATGAGCAGGGCACATTGGAGTCTGAGCTGTCTAGCCACAGAGATGTGCTTGACTTGGACCTGGTTAAGGATATTATGCAGGTCATGCGGGGTGTAAATAGTGACAGGATAATCCAGCACTATTTCTGATGCCTTGTCCAACAGCAGTGCAACTGCTGCCACTGCTCAGACACATGATGGGGATCCTCTAGCGACAGGATCCAGTCTTGCAGAGTAATAGGCCACTGGCCTGTTTTGTTGACCATGTTTTTGGACTAAAACCCCTGTTGCATGCCCCCTCATCTCCATACAGTACAGTAGAAACATCTTACTGTAATCTGGTGTACCTAAGGCTGGGGCTGAAATTATTGCAACTTTTAGTGAGTAGAAACACTCTAGTGCTTCTGGGGTCAACTGAAAAGGGTCAGAGGTCAAACATTCATAAAGGGGCTGCATCAATAATGACGCGGATCTGACCCAGGGCCTGCAGTATGATACCAAGCCTAGGAAAGTCCTAAGTTGTTGGATACCTGTCGGTGGCCTCAACCCCTCAATTGCCTTTTTCCTGTCTGTGGTCAAATGCCGGGCTCCTGCTGATATGCAATGTCCTAGAAACACAACCTTTTCCTGACAAAATTGTAACTGGTCCCGCGAAGCCTTGCACCCCTTTGACTGCTCTGAGGTCCTGAACCATCCTGTAAGTCACTGGCTTCCCTTTCTTCTCTTTCTTTTTGACTGGGTACAGGGGAGTGTTTGCCACTGACTTAGTAGGTTCAATTGCCCCAGAAAAATATCAATGCTGTTATGTTTTTTGCCTATCGCCTCCTCTTGTGCTGGGACTCAAAGGGTCTGCTTTATTTTAGGGGCTTTGCTCCCGGCTTCAAGTGTATCATCACTGGGGGAACTGGCATACTCCTATTCAGTTTTGATTTTGCCCACAGTGATTCAGGAACCTGATCCAAGCTAGATAGTCAGATACATGCAGGCATGCTAGTATTTTGCATAAATGTTTTTCAGGGATACCAGTTTTTAATATAACCGTACCATTGAGTTGGTAGATGATGTGTGCCTGCAGGGCCTGTAGTACATCTGACCCCAACAATTAACAGGTGCTTTATCACTAACTATTAGTCTAGTCATGCATGTATGGTCAGCTAGCTTCAGGGGCAATGGCTTAGTTAGTGGGCATTCCTGGACCAACCCCTCAAACCCTTGAGTCTGAAGAGTACCATCTGAATGTACATGTTCCTGGTGAATGACAGTTTTGGCAGCCCCCGTATCAACCAGGAAAGGAACTTCCCTCCCATCCGGGAGGTGCACTGGGATTATCCCTTGTGGCCCTGCATGTTGTGATGCCTGAAGGGGATAGAGATGTACGGGGTTGCCAATTTCCTATGGTGCATTGGGAGCCGATGGGACCTCCCTTTTTTTCCTGCTTGTCTTGTCTTGGGGTCTTTTCCTGTCTGGTGGTCTTGTCCTGTCTGGGGGGCTTGTCCTGCCTGGGGGGGAGTCTGCACTGTCTTCTCTGATGCCCGGGTCTGTTGCAATTCCAACATCTCATGGGCTCCTGCCTGACTGGCTTTTGTCTCCAAGTGTCATCAGAGACATACTGTATGGGAATGGGCTTTGACTTTTGGTTTAGCTCCACCCCTTTTGCTACACGCACTAACTCTTCAATATTGCATGTCTTCCAGTCAAGTTTTGCTGCTTGCACCCTCTGACAGAGCTGTGGTTTAAGACCTGCTATGAAAGCTCCATGGAAAAGCTTCCTCCTAACCTCCCCTGTTTCTTCATATCCTAAATCCATGTATCTTAATTTTAAATTTCCCCAGAATTGGTCCACTGTGTCTTCTGGACCCTGTACTACATCTAAGAGAGAAATTGTTGATTCCTCTACTTTCTGTCGGCACCATTTTTCTAGACCCCTTAAAAAGACTTGCCCCGATTGTACGGTTCGGGTATAGTTGTCATTATACAAATTATAGTGTGCTGCTGCCACCTTTTCTATGACATCCATAACTGCCTGCACTCTGGCTTCACCAATTTTCCCTTTCAAGATAGACACCAGATCTGACCAGGTACAGTTGTAGGTATGATACAGACCTGACATCCACCTGTAAAAAGCCATTGGCAAGTCGAAAGGATCTGGGGCATCTTTTAACAATGCTATCTGATCTTGTGGGCTCCAAAGTTATACTGATTACTGTATTTACCATTGGTGCCCGCTGTCCGGAAGTAGATGGCCCAGGGGTTGATGTGACCCCATAAGTGGCCTCTTCATCAACATTTCCTGTTGCATTTATTGTTTGGAGATGTTCAGGTATCTCCTCCAGTGTAGTTAGAGTGTCCTCTCGTTTTAGAACAGGATTGTATAGTAGTGATTTTGGACATAAAATTCTACTCTGTGTGGATATGACAGGATGTAATCCTGTCGCCTTCTCCTGCCTTGGCCTCGGTCTCCCACAGGCTAGGCATATCTCACGAAAGTCGGGATTCTGTTGCCCACATACACATGTCCACACTTTTCCTACTGAAGCCACCATACATGGTGTATATGATGGGGGCGTTCTTTCTAATTTTCTATGTTTCCCTACCTCTGGGCTGTCTTCTGTTTTCCTATACCTGATTCCTTCCTCAGTGTCCTCCTTGCACCATACACCTTCCCGCTCCATTTCCTTTGCTACGCTTGCCCACATTCTGGCTTGATCATATAACTTATGATCTTTGAGGCAGCCACCACTTATCACTAGGGCAGATTCCCACAGTGACATGTCTAAATGGTCTTTATATATCCCTAAACTTTTTAGTAACTTCCCAGAACCCTTTACAGCCGCAATTCCTCTTCTTTGGCTAACGATATCACGTGTGTCCTAGCTTTCCTTGCTTAAGTGAGTAGCCTCACCACCCATCTTTTAGTTTGTAGACAGACACAGACAAGACAAAACAGAACAAACAAAAATTGAGGTAGATAGTCAGTATGGGTTCGAGAGAAAAAAAAAATGGTCAAAGGAGGGTGACTGGGGATGTGTAGCCCTGTAACTAGGTGTTTTTACTTTTATCACCCCTACTGGAGTCCTTTATTTCAAACAGGATTTTATTTATTTAATCCTCATACAATCATACAAACATTCAGCAGATACCACTCAAAGACTCTCATGTGAAAACATGTAACATATATTTTATGGCCCGTGTCTCAGAGAGACAGGTGTGGCAGTGAATAGCAGCGGGAGGTATAAAGGTCGTTCACGCTCTGGTGACAGCGACCTTTGGAGTCTATGAATAGACTCTTCAGGCTTTACAACAATTAAAGGAAAAGGAAAGAAGACAGACAAACATTTAAACAAACCAATTCTTCCTTTTACTTTTACAAAGCCTATTCCCTGTTTTCTCCTCCCTCTCTTTCTCTGACTGATTCTTAATCCTATGTATCCTTTCCTTTTTCCTCACCCAATCTCCAAAAAATTTCTGTTGCAGCATTTTCAAAACGCTACGATTCCTGGGCTACCCTTGCGGAACCTGACAACTGCAATATATATAGTATATATATATTTTTTTACCAGTGCACAAACATCAGTTTTAGGTGTGTAGACCCAAATATTATTTAGGACTTGGCCATGTGACTATCCAGAGTCACGTCACTAAACCCCTCCTCTTTGGTCTTTGGGTGAGAAAGTGGTACTTACATAAAACTCAACTTAGCATACTCATATATTTTATATATCAGCCAGAGAGTGAATAAAGCCAATATCAAACAGGCAAATAGAAACCAAACCTTCTCTAAACCCTCTATTAGCAGCATGAGTTTACATATATGTGACAGACAGACATGAAACACACATATACTCCAATCCAATATACCACTTTAAAGTATTACTAGGATATTCTATGGTTCTTGACCAAAATGGTCTGGATGCACAGCAAGACTTTGTCTATAACATACCCCAGAAGTCCGGCATACAGTGGAGTAGATTAGGGAGACACAGAGAAGTTTTGTTAAGTGTAAGAATCTTAAATGATATCTTACCTTTGTACACCGGTGTTTTTGTCTGTGTGTCCCTGATCCACCGTCTGCAGAAGCGCCGGGCTTGAGATATTGGTCGTCTTACTGAGTTTCTTCCAGCCCCACGTTGGGCGCCATTAATTGTTAAGGTGGTCTCTCAAGGGGGACCCTCAGGTATATTGGATGGTAGCCAGATTGGATGGAGCGATCCGGATCGTGACGCAGTGACCACAGAAGACAGGAATCTTAGGTCCAATGCATAATTTATTAACAGAAGCATCCTAAATTTATACACCTTTGCAGAGGGCGTTCCTCTGACTTGCATAATTATGAAAATAAGGTTTAAGAACACATAACCAGATTAAGGTACAAAGTTATACTGGGAAAAAATTTTTCCTTTTTTGGTTTTTTTAAAGTATTCATCATTTTCATATCCTTTATTGAAGGTAACATTTTATTACTTATTTATTAGTTTCATTGAAGGTAACATTTATTACTTTATTGCTCCCGTTTTTCACATCAAAGTTCACTTGAATCTGCAATTAAAGTAGAATTTCTTAGAAACTGGTCAAGCTGACTTTATTTCTCAAAAGAATTATATGAATTAACTGTTTAGGCCCCAATGAGCTGAAGAGTCTTTATATCAACCTTAACAATACATTCTGGCGTAGTCTAAACTACCTTAAAGCGATTTAGAACTGGTCTGTCAGTGCCAGAATTCATACATGTCGCGCTTAGTTTTGGTCTCTATATACAAGTTTGCCCTTAAGTACCTCATTAATGTCCAAGTATTGTCAGAACTTTTTCCACAAAACACATTTGTGGTTTAGATTGCTAAAAGCCAAACACCCCTTTTGCTCGATTGTGCTTAAAATCAACCTGATACTAGTGTCCGCATGATATTGATGCAAGGACCCTATAGGGAAAAATGGGCAACCCACACACCCAATAGCCTAAACCTTGCCCCAGCACATATAATCCCTTTTTTACAAATGTGAAAACTGATCCAATATATCAGGGTGAAGAAAGAGGAAAGAGGTGGCTTGAAAATGGAGCAACTAATTGTAATTTCCAAATTTTTATAACCTTGCTTAATACAGACTATAATCTTTCAAGCCCTATCCTACCTAGTTATTGCTGATGCTGCTTCAACTTTAATGTCGCCCATTCATCACAAATACCTTATGGGGAGTCTGTGGTTTGTAGATGGGTGTGTGAGCAGAACAGTGTGTTTTCCAGTCTTCTCTTCTGAAGTGTTAGGGTATGTTCACATGGCGTCTCGCGGCTTGTACCTGTGGCAAAAAGTTGGTGCATCCGTAAGACACAACCACTCCATGCCTCCTTTTCTGCCTGGGATGAAGTGGCGCCCTAGGCGCTCGCCTACCTTCTACTACCCATCGTCCCGGCCCTGGAAGCAAGGGCTTAATCATCATCATCGGAAGAAGAAATCGGCAGCTTGCGCGGCAGGCAGTGACGCAGCCTGCAAGTCGGTAGTGTGGCCGGGAGTCAGCAGGGTGGCAGCAGTGCAAGGTTGGGTGCCAAACAGCCATGATTTAGACCACCCACTTTGCAGGTCCCAGAAAGTAGCAGTGCAGGAGCTCACTGAGGAGCATTGGTGGTAAAATCACCTACTCTGCAATGTGGCAGTTTTGTGACAAGACATCGGAGGTGGCGAACATGGCTATAGGTAGATTCTGTGGGCAGAAAGTAAAGCGTGACCAGGGACCAAACATTGACACCGCAGCTCTGTGTCAACATATGCAGCGTCACCATACAGTGGCCTGGGAGAAACGTGTCTGTGCTGAAGGGAGTTGTCTGTCTTTCACATCATCTACCGGTCCAGATGCTCCTGCTCCTCGCCACTCATGGTGCCAGCAGTCGTTCACCGAGATGATTGCCAAGAGACAGCAGTATGCGTCTAGCCATCCCAAACTGCAGAAGCTGACCGTGCTCCTGTCCAAGTTGGTGGTACTGCAGTCCCTCACTTTTCAAGTGGTAGACTCTGCACCATTCAAAGAACTGGCCAGAAAACTTTGCATGCACTTTAGCCATTCCTACACCACCAAGCACACACTCCTTGAGCTGAAAAGAACAGAGAAATCTCTGAACAGAGCAAAACAGGGCGAAATCTCTGAACAGAGCAAAACAGGGCGAAATCTCTGGACAGAGCAAAACAGGGAGAAATCTCTGAACAGAGCAAAGCAGGGAGAAATCTATGAGCAGAGCAAAGCAGGGAGAAATCTATGAACAGAGCAAAACAGGGAGAAATCTATGAACAGAGAAAGGCCATTAATGATTTCTTGATGATCCAAGTGGACAGGGATGTTCCACTGTGTAATTTTTGTCTGCCAGTCGCAGCTCATGCGTGACACCTGCCGTTTGCGCAGACCCTTTGAGGAGGCCATGTTATTTGTAGCCAGGGCTACGGGATGAATAACGTCATTCCACTGCTTCATGTCTTGGAATAGATGCTGTAAAATCTGTCTGGTCAGGGGACCGGAGACGTGGTGACTACATCTCACGGTCACATGAGTCCAGTGGGGGCTGAACTGGAGGAGGAGGAAGACATAGGAGCACAAGCAGTGTCTGGCGAAATGAGTGGTTTTTCTACTCAGATGACCGGAGAGGAGCAGGAGTAGCCGGAGGATGAGGAAGACGAGGCAGAAGACCCAGACACACCGTGGCAGTATACAGTGCAGATGGAGGCAGGGAGTCCCTCAGAGTCAACATCTGGCAGAGGGATGACTTCTGGCTCTCCACCGTCTTGGACCCTTGCTACTGGTCCAAAATGGGGCTTTTTTCACCTGCCGAGAGGTAGGACAAAGTCAAGTACTATAGAGACATCCTATGTAGTCAGTTGGCCACTGCCTATCTGCGCCATCGTCCATCCTCTAACAGGTCTGACCTGTTTTTTCACCCCCCAACTAGTGATTTAGGGGCCCACCAGCAGCAGCACCTGGAGCAGACCCTGAACCATGGATTCTTCTGGCTACCTGCCTCAGCTACTATTCTGATGCTGCCACCCGCCTGATGCCACACATCTGCTGCCAGCTGCTCTTTCAACCACCCACCATCTTTACCAGGGACTGGTATTTACAGCCACCTCCCCACTCTTCACTGGGCTATTATATAGCCTTCTGATGCTGCTGCCACCTCACCACTCAGGTCTCCTCATGCTGCTGCTGACATATCCAGGCTATCTCACCATGTCACTCTCTGGCTTAATGTTGCTGTTACTGCCACCTCCTCAATATGTCACCTAGCTGCCGCCACCTCAAAATTATGACATTGTGCCACTCTCCAGCCAGATGCTGCTGCCGTTGCTGCCGCCACCTCCACACTGTGTAATTGTGCCAATCTGTGGTTTCCTAATGCTGTTTCCACCCTCCACCACTTTATGACGTTGCCACTATGTTTGGTTTTCCCCTTCTTTTAATCTGTCAGAAGGAATGAAAAGGACAAACACAACCGATTGTGTCTTCGGAGAAGCCGTAAGGCTAGTATGACATGGTCCTTTGTTTGCATCAGGATTGTCTGATGAGTAGATAGCCAAAAGCAGGAGTGGATACAAAACACAGAAGACATGCAAATATTCCATTTACTTATTATTTTTGGGATCAACTCCTGTTTCTTTTTGGCTTTAGCAATGATGGATTATTGACCAACTGAAAGCGGACACTGAAGGATCAAAGGAAGGGCAAAATGATTAGTGACGTCAATGCAAAATTACTGATGACACCCTCTCCACTCTTTCGGGGGCTCTACATGTATCAGCATTTAACAGAATCACCACAATAAGTGAAAAAAGTGCCACAGATAGCAATATCCCAAGAGACTGGACTGGCTGGATTTGAGATGTATGTAGGGCTGAAATACACAAACACTGGATTTGACACAGAATTCTCCACAAAAAGTGGATAAATTAAAGGGGTTGTCTCACTACATTGATTCATGTTACCACAGTCCTGTTTTCTTGATTTCATTTTGAATTCAGAGGCGTGTTTACTGGCTTCTACTAGGTTGCAGTAGAAGCCAGGTCTGTAGCTATAGCGACCAGCACTGGCAGCCTCTCAGGAGAGATCAAACAGGTCTGTAGCTATAGCGACCACAGGAGCTGATAGAGCCCATACAAGAGGGTAAATCTCAGAATAGGTAGGAAACTGTTAATGGACACATATTGCAAAGTGACTTGTTTTTGCAAGATCTTTAACATACAAAGCAATCCTTGTAGTGAGACAACCCCTTTAATTCTAAAATACCACCACTGTTCTGAAGTTGATGGATTTCAGGCGTGTATATGGCAGAATTACACACACCCTGTATTTGACTCAAATTCCCCCCACAAAACAAGAGGAGAAATTAACCCTTGGTATAACATACCCTACAGAATAAATGAGATAGAATTCAAGCATGTATGGGGCAGAAATATACACACCCTCTATTTGTCTCCTCATTGCCCCACGAACAAGAGGAGAAATTAACCCTTGGGTATAAAATACCCTACACCGGGAACCAGATGGATTTGAGGCATATATGGGGCTGAAAAACACACACACCCTTTATTTGACTCCTAATTACCCCACAAACAAGAGGATAAATTAACCCTTGAGTATAAGACACCCTACACAGTGAACCAGATGGAATTGAGGCGTATGGGGGGTGAAAAACACACCCCCGGATTTACTCCAAATTTACTAGTTTTGACGATTACGTTGGCTATGACATCGGGCATAGTCATAGTCGGCCCCATCGATAAGTTTTTTTCGATATTTCGATAGCAATCATCCCCGATGACCATTAAAGTCTATGGGAGAAACAACCCTTTCATTTTTACACCCAAACGGGCTGGAGAACGGGAATTAAACACCACAACTAAAATGGACCTGCTACATCTTGGGAACAACACTTGGCATAAAAGCCACAGAAAAAAAGTCACAACCTTTTCAACCCTGTCTTGTCCACGCTGCCCCCTTAAAACCTCATCACCCACAAATAAAAAGGGGGGTTGCCAGAAAGATTTATTTATTTGAAATTTTATTTTTTTGAATGGTTTGAATTTGGCCTGAAGAGAGGGGGTTTAAAAATGTTGAAAGATTAAAAAGGGAAAAAAGGGGGTCTTTCACCCCCTTTTATTTTTCACTGGCTTTGACTAAAAAACTGTCCTGACACAGTATGCCCAAATTAAACCTTCTGCCCCCCAGATTAAAAGTCCCCGGAAAAAGGAGTCTTTCAACCCCATTTTTGTTAAATGGACTTTGACTATCCCTGCCGGGACCGCATAGCCTTAAAACCCTGTCTGACCCCCAGTTTAAAAAAGTGCCGAAAAAAGGGTCTTTCAACCCCTTTTTATTGAATGGACATTGACTATACCTGTCCTGTGCCACACCATGCCCCAGGGCCGAGTTACATGGGTTGCGTGAGAGCCCGGCTGGCGCCTCATCTATTAACAACAGGTTAAAATGCCCTGATGACGCACAACGAAAACTGTCTGCTGAACAGAGTGCGGAAGCGGAAGTGTGAAAACCCACCCTTTCCCTCAACACAGTAAGACCTGGTCGTTTTGCCCCCCCCGTATAATGGGGCCTTTTGAGCCCACTTGAAATACTGGGGGTTAACGCTCCGTTCACCCGGGCCCTTTTTTTTTGGGAAAAATTTTTTTTTCCCTTTTTATCAACTGTGAGGAAATGCTCTTTACTTTTTCTTTTCCCTGCTCCATACTCCGTCCTGTAATAACAATTGGTTGTTTTCCTGTACCTCCCTTGTACAATCAGGGGAAATTTTTTTTTAACACTTTTTGTACATGAATTTTTTTTATATTTTAATTTTAAAAACACTTTTTTAAAAAATGGGATGGAACCCCACCATGTCTTTGTTTCTCTTTTTTTTTTAATTAATAAAGGGGTTTTCAATAGGGGTTTTGATAGCTATTTTAAAGATTTTTGCAAAAACAAGTCATTTTCAATATGTGCCCATTAACAGTGCCTACCTTTTACTGTTTCTGACAGACCACCCCCCTTTTGACCCATTTTTCTTGGGAAAAAAAATTTGTTTTTTGGAAGAAACAAAAAATTTTTCCCGGGGTTTTCTTGGAAAAAAAAACCAACATTTTTTTTTAATAGGACCTGTAGTATAGCTGATGTCACAGCAAAATGCCTCCAAAATTCAACATGACCCTTGGGCCCACTTTGTACAATTTGAAAACAAATGTCTGTTAGAAAAAACTTTTTTTAAAAATGGGACCTGTAGTATAGCGCTGTCAAGCAAAATGCCCCAAAAATTCAAAACAGCCCCATGAGCCACTTTGACAATTGTGAATAACAAATGTCTATTAGAAACAACATTTTTTAGAATAGGACCTGTATATTGTTGCATTTCAAAGCAGCATGACCCAAAAAATTATAAAAATGACTTCCACCCACTTTTTAAAATTGTGAGGGAGAAATGCCACTTAAAAGCACATTTCTTTTCCAAAGGCCCGTAATTATTGCTGATCTCACAGCAACATGACCCCAAAAAATTTTAAAAATAGATTTTCTCACCCACTTTTTTAAAAATTGTGAGGAGAAATCCCTTAAAAAGCACATTTCTGTTCCAAAGGCCCATAATTATTGTGTATCTCACAGCAACATGACCCCAAAAAATTTAAAAATATATTCTCACCCACTGTTAAAAATTGTAGGGGAGAAATGCCATTAGAAGCCACTTTTCTGTTCCAAAGGACCATGATTATAGCTTTATTCCACAGCAACTGCCCCCAAAAAAATTTAAATAGACTTCTCAGCCACTGTTAAAAAAATTGTGAGGGGAAAATGCCACTTAAAAGCCACTTTTCTTTCCAAAGGCCAAATTTTTTTGCTGTTTTCACAGCAACAGGCCCCCAAAAAATTATAAATAGACTTTTCAGCCCTTTTAAAAAAAATTGTGGGGGAGAAATGCCACTTAAAACCACTTTTTTCCTGTTCCAAAAGGACCAAGTTTTGCGTATCTCACGCAACATGACCCTAAAAAATTATAAAATGACTTCTCAGCCACTTTAAAAATTGTGAGGCAACATGACCCCAAAACCATTGACAATGTGAAAAATTCAAAAGTGAAGTAGTAAAGGAATATGGTTTTGTCATGAAACCTTGGGTTTTTACATCTCCTCACAGAAAAACCAGAAAAATAATGTTGGGAACTGAGAATAAAAATTGAGTAAAAAAATTATCATTTAAAAAATAAGTTTTTCAATAGGACCATTTCTTTTGGAGAGGAATGTGAAGTAGACCAAACTAATTGGTACCTCGGAAATTGGGGCCACACACCAAGATCCACCCCTTATTCACTTGATGAAAGTCAAACGATCCACTTTATCTGTAAAACCCGGGATGCTTTTGTTGTAATGCTCCTCCACTGGGGTAAAGGTCGCTCAGATATACGCGGGGTGCTGGGCAGGACAACACCTCATGGCGTGCGAGCCAGCTCGGCCTTCGTCCATTTTGGTACCCAAAGTCTTTTGGGGGTCCAAAAGACATACAAAAACTCGGTGTTGAACGCAGAAAGTCTGCACCATGATCTTAACGGGTCTCTGGGTTTTTGTATGTGTGCCCTGCCATCAGCTTGGGTGGGGTGGTAAATAAAGATTGCCAAGGTCCCCATTGGCTTCTGCCACCTTGCCTCTGTTTGTGCTGCCGCTATGGCTACTTGCACTCTATGCTGTCACTCGCTGGCGTTGTTCCACCGTGACATTTGAAGAACGTAAGCAGACGCAACAGATTCTCCGTTATCAATCAGCAAGGTCTCCATTCCTGCATTTTACCTCTATTGGGTGGGTGGAAGGAAAGTGCTGAGTTTTGTTTTGTACCGGGGATCCAGGGGGGTGCCACCCAGTTAACTGTTGTTCTTTTATGGCATTTAAAGCGGGATCAGTTTGGGGGAAATGGAGCATCCAACACTCAAATTTAGAGATGGGGCCTTGATTTCCAAACCTCTTCGTCGAGGGGGAAAAACAAACTGAAACTTCCCATCTTCCCCCCGCCCCAAAATTCCCCCCCTCTTTCCAAGGAGGGGCGTCGGTAACATCGGTATCAGGAAAAACCTCCTCCCCCTCCTCCCCTTTCCCCCTTCGCAGCCCCCGGGAAGCTTCAACAAGCCCTGTTGCCCGGATGATGCACCCTGAAGCTGATGGCCCCCCGCAAAGCTCTGGACCCCAACCACTGCCTAATGAAACCGATGAAATTGTGAAACTGTCGGGCCCTTGTGGTTTGACGGAGAGAAAGGGTCCGTGTCCGATCTGTTCCGTCTCCCCTCCGCGGGGCCTTATGTTTCAGAGTGTCCAACGATCGTTCCAGAACTAAGACACCCCAATGCTCTGCTGACAAGGGATTGTCCCCCACTGACCATTTGGGGCTTCTTCAAACTGGCAAGGAGGTCTGAGCTCTTTTCACCTGCCCCCACTTCGGTGGCTCACACCTCGAGGGCGCCCCGCTGCTTGTCAGCCATGTGTACTCTACTGCAAAATGGCAATGCCCGGGTGCCCCCAATCGCTGGAGCAGTGGAGGGTGGATTTCCCCGGTTCCACGTCAACAATGAGACGGTTGACAGGGAGGGCCCATGACGTTGCAACGCAGCCAGGGGGGATGAAGCGGGGCGAACGGCGGAAGTGCGAACCCGACCTCGAGCCCCTTCAGCAGGCAGTCCCAAACCCGGGGTTTTCTCTTTAGAAATTTTTGGACGACAAGGGTTTAGGACTGTGCCAGGGAAAAGGGGTGTCTCCAGCCTACCCACTTTAAGGGCGGCCACAGATTTCCCCCGTTATCGCATACCCCCCTTCCCGGCACAAGGCTTGTCACCCAGCCAGCACTCGGGCTCGTTGCGGGTAGCCGTCCCCAGCTCCCCGACCTTGTGGGGGGGTCTCCAAGACAGATTAATTTCAAAACGGCTTGGTTTCTCTGGGCATTTATGTCACCAAGGACCTTGGGGGGAAAGACCCTGCACCATCCCGCGGGTTTTGAAGAAACGTGCCCGAGCCCGAAACCACCCTCACCCCCAGAGACATCCCCCCAGCTCACCCATAGCTGTCACAGGATATAGCGGCCCTTGGGCCCCTTACTGTCCATGTGTCGGTGGTCAGATGGGCTTTTTGGGGCCCAAAACAACAAGCGTTTTAAATTTTTTGATGACACGTGGCTGGGCCCGGGCAGGGAAAGGTTTTTTTGGCAAAGAAATGCCCGTCGCATCTGGGATTGGGGGCAGGGAAGGGCCATGACGTGTGGAACCCATCTGTGTCCCCCAGACGGAAAGCAACAAAATTTTCCCAAGGCCAAAAGCCCGGCAATGCCGACATTTAGGCTTTTGGCTTTGGGTGGGTTTGGGTTAAAGGTTTCTTCTGCTCCCAAACCCGGGAAGACAAAGGCTGGCTGCTAGACTGGGGGCTGTACGGCGTTCAGGGTCAAACTGGGGGGAAGGAGAAGGGGTAGGTGGGGCCTGGGGTGCGGTGGTACTTGGGCGACGGGGGAGGCTGAAGCGGAGGCTGTCCGATCATGATCTGAGAGACATGGGCAATAGGAAAGCTTGGTGGGGGCGGGAGGGAGGAGGCGGAGACAGAGGGGTGACAGTGGTTGGAGGGCCCGGCATCGCTTTCCTTTTTTTGGCCAAGTGTTTCCCCCATTTCAACTCATCATTCCGCATGTACTAGAGATGTTGGGGGTGGTTAACCCTTAAGGGGTTTTTACCTCTATTAAAGCATTTATGGAAAGGGGCATATGAATCGCTGGGTGAACGAGGCTTGGTCAAAAAAAGGCCCAGGGTTGAGAGGTCCTGGACCTTTTTGACGGGGATAACGAGGAGCGGGGTTTTCCTGACCGGGCTGGGGGGAAACATATCGCGGGCTTCTGCGACCCCCTCTCCCTTTTTTTGGGAGGGCCCATTGACACTACCCCCAAAGTCTTCCTCCCGTCCACTGTAAGCGCCGAAGCAAAAATTCTGCGGAAAAGACCAGATGGGTCCGCATGCGTCTCATCCATCATCAACAAGTGACTTGGTCCCTGGTCTGACCTTCTGCTCCAGAAAACTGGGGCTACAAGCAAGAGGGTGCAAGGGGTTGCCCACCCCCGGATTTTTTCCATTGACCGGCTTCCTTTTCCTCCTTGATGGGACAGTAACTGGGGGCAGAGCAGACTAAATCTCCCCTTTATTTTTAACAGCCTTCTGACCCCAACCGCATTTTGTCATCAAAAAGGTCTTCAACAATGGGTTATCCACAGTGGTGGGTACACATTCACATTTGGGCTGCTTCATGTTGGACAGATGCTAGATGCTGTGACGACATTTTTGGCCCTGACTGGGGAATAGGAGGTAAGCTGCTGGATGCAGGTTGCATTTTAACCCCCGAAGGGCAGATTTGGGACGCTGTCTTCTGAATTTCCAGGGCCCTGACCCCGCGATGACGGCCTGGCCCTCCGCAACTGACGATCCGCTGGGATGCGTGTTGTCGCCGCACTGGAAAGGGGCATTTTTCTCTACCTCACCCCATGGCTACCCCCCTTTTGCTCGCTTAACACCTCATTTCGTCCCTGCAAAAAAAATAAAAATTTGAGAAGGTATGGAATAGTTTTGGAAAGTCTCTTTTTAAAAAACGCCAAATACAGCATTCTCAAATCCCTCTAATAAAAACAAAATTGTGATTCAAATTTTTAAATGCAAGGTGTCTCTACAACAAAATCTGGGCTGGGGGAAAAGGCAAAAAACACGATCTTTATGTTTTTTGTAAATACCGGGATTTTTTTCAGTTTTAATTCACCTGTGGTGACTATAAATTGTGTTTTCAGATTTTTCGTGCAAGCTGCGTCAATGAACAAAGCTGTAGTGCCAAAGTCAAAAAAACGTATCTGTTATGTTTTCTAAAATACACGGGATTTTTTCACCTTTCATTCACCTGTGTGACATAAAATTGCTGTTTAAGATTTTCGTGCAAGCGTGTCAATGAAAAAAAAGCTGTAGTGCGCCAAAGTAAAAAAACACGTTATCTGAAATGTATTTGATAATAAAATGTAAAATTTTTTCACCTTTCAATTCACCTGTGGGACTATAAAATTGCTGTTTTAAATTTTCGTGCAAGCGCTCAATGAAAAATCGAAATGCGCCAAAGTAAAAAAAAAAAAGTACTTTATTTTTCATTTAAAAACGGTATTTTTTTTCACCCTTTTAATTCACCTTGGTGACTATAAAAATTGGTTTTCAATTTATGCAAGCTCATCAAGAACAAAGCTGAGTGCCCCAAAATCAAGAAACGTATTGTTATGTTTTCGTAAATAAACTGTATTTTTTTCACCTTTCAATTCATGGTGCTATAAAAAGCTGTTTTAAGATTTTCGTCAAGCTGCTCAATGAACAAAGCTGTGTGCGCCCCAAAATCAAAAAACATATCTGGGGGGGGGGGCCAGCTATGTGAGAAGACGGCGTGCAGTAGTGGAGCTCCTGGGGGGAACTAAAAAAAAACCCCCCTTTGGGCAGTTTACCGGAAATGAGAAAAAGACCCCTCTAAAAGAGCCCCCAAAAGGGTCCCCCCAACCCTTCAGGGTGGCCCCAAAACCCAACTTTTTCACCCCCTCTGGGGCCCCCTGACTGAACACTCACCGCCCTCCCCCGCTCCCCCCCGGGAGCCCCATCTTACCTCCCGGGCTAAAAGGGAAAAAACGGGGCCAAAAAACACCGCGGGCTTCTACACAGGGCTGCGGGGAACCGGGGCCCAGCCTCAGAAGAGATCAACCTACCAGCAGCGTCCCCTACCAGCCATTCCCCCTTTTCCCTCCCCTGGCCCCTTTCGCTCCTTTTGGGAAACCCAGACATCCATCAGCGGGCCGCCCCCTGAAAAGGGGGACGCAAATTGGGGGAGAGAGAGCGCCGCGTCTGTTCCCGCTGCGGCTTCTATTATGCGCTGTGTGACTACGGCCAGACGCACCCGGCAGCCCAGGGAGGAGGACTGCGCTTGAAGAATTGCCTGATGTGCCGCCTCCTCACACACACTTGCCCTCTGACCCGTCCTCTGGCCCTGAACGGGTCCGTGTGATATAGAGGAGGGGGGAGGGATACATGTCGACACTGGGCACACAGGACATTTTGGAGGAGCATGCTCATCTGATGGAACCAGGCTCGATCCCACCCCAGGCCACAATGAGGGCCTTCTTCACCCCCCTTTCCGCCTCCCCTGGCTTGTGGGCGGCTGAACCGTGAGCTCCCCCGGGGCTGAGACCGCATTGATAGGGCTATGGACATGCTCGGACACTACAAAGAGGAGCCCTCTGACCCCTGAGCTGGGTCCTAGTGCCACGAGACTATCCCCTCTTATTGAGTCACTCCAAGCGCCTCCTGGGCCCTCTGGTCCCTCCTCTCAGATCTGCCCTGATGCCACAGAGGGGATCTTTGCAAATACCCGGACCCTTGCCTCCTCAGGCGCCGCTCACAAGACACGGTGACTTTGCCAGCCACTGATGATAGGGACACTGCTATGTCCTGCTCCTCGCTACAAAATGCAGCACAATGGCGCTCTAATCCGGCCTCTCCATCCTGGGGAGATAATCCTGACGAACCGCATCCAGACCTGCCCTCTAGGCCTCCCGCTACTGGGCCTGACCCTGGGATGTCTGTGGAACCTGCTCCCCCTGAGGGAAGCCATTCACGACCCTAGCTGCTCACCCTGAGCTCAGTGCGCTTCTTTCTTTGATCCCCCTAAGAGTGATTTCAAAAGGATGGCGAAGAACCTGCACCATGCTTGGAACAGGATCTTCGAGCTGTACAAGGCAGACGTCACAGTCTTGCAAGAGAGGGTTCAACAGGTGGAAAATCATCAAACATCAACAGACTCTGCTATCAAGGCCTTGCAGATGTCGATGGCGGAACAACAGAATCGTTTTGTCAGCCTAGCGAACCACATTGACGACTTGGAGAACCGCAGCAGACGAAACAATATTAGAATTCGGGGCATGCCGGAGTCTGTAACAACGGGCGAGCTGATACCTACCCTCACAAAGGCCTTTAACTATGTTCTGGCAGGCCGGGAAGATTGGTGCAATCTCGATCGACGGCGCACACTGAGCGCTTCGTCCGCAGAGCCAAGGACGCTGGACGACGCTAGAGAAGAGAGAGGTTAGTTTTGGTAGGTGCATAAGAATACACGGATGAGGAGGAGATTTATGTGGAAGGCGAGGGCTTATGCGAAATGTTATCTTGGGACATGCAATTGTCTTGTTTCCTGACCTTCTCAAGGGAGGACCCTGCGGCTCCGAGCCATCTGTTAAAACAGGCTGTTGGGCATGTCTACAGGAAAGGAACCGTTCCCCTACCGTTGGGGCTTCCCAACTTCTCGATTCCAGGTCCGCCATGGGGACAAGTCCCTCACCTTGCGCCTCCATGGAGCTCCCGGCACTTCCTCGCTGCTCTAGAATCTTCCCTAACCTAACCCTTCCCGGATTGGGAAGAAGGTGCTGACTCAGGACCCTGCCCTGCTCTGTAATATGATGGCGCCTCAACGGCTCACGCCCTTTGGATGTGGCTTGCACAGCGAGACCTCACGCGCCCTAGACGCAGACCTTGTAGCTCCGATCTGTCTCACCATCAAGAGACCTCCCCACCGCTGAACTCTCATCTCCTGCGCCAAGGCTTCGGCTTCAATTCCTTTTGGCGGTCTTGACTCTCTCTTCTGGACTTCTTGGGGATTGGGACTCGGGGTTCGGGAGAAGAGATCTATCCTGGAGGTACTTACCCTTTAATTGTGCCGCCTGTATTAGTCTTTATACTGTTTTGGGTTGCTCTATGAGCTTTATGACTTCAGTCCTTACACCATGACAGCTCAAGATGTTACTTGTTGCTCTTTTATTACCATTGCTGGTTCATACTGTATGGGAGCTGGGGCGGTACGGCCCGTTGGCACGTGCTCTATTGGCAGTGTCGAGGGCCCTCCCCGCTCAGCTCTCAGATTTTCACCATACCACCACTTTTCCCTGGCGCCCCATGGTTTGGTGTGGTGTTGAACCCATCCACTATATGTATCCGAGACACTTTGTATTGCCGCTACGTCGCCGCCCCTGGGACCACTTGACCTGTATAAGATTCTTCTGGCGCCCTCGCAGTCGTATTTCTGCTGAATGCTTTGTATGGCCTCGGTATCATAAGCCTTTTTCTTTGATATTGTTGTTATTGTTTTATGTTGATTCAATTGTCGTGGTCGGTCTCTAGCCTGTAGCTTTAGTGGGTCGTTGCTCGAGCTTTGTCATTCCCAGAACGATTTTTTTTATTACCCAATGGCTAGTTATTAGGGTTACGTCCCTTAACGTCAATGGGATTTAATTCGCTGCGGAGGGATCACAAATTCTATATCACTCCTCACAAGCAGCGGTCACATATTGTTTGCATAAGGGAGGACCCACCTACTGAGCACACATATACAGGGCTTCCGCAATAGGTACTTTCCTGCCTGGTACCACAGCAGCAACCCACTTGCCAGAACCAAGGGGGTCGCGATCTTTTTCCACAAATCGTTGCCGGTTCAGGTCCTATATGTCCTTCCAGATACTGACGCTCGCTACCTTTATTTATCAGTGCTCCATTCAGGGACGCATCTACACGGTCGCTAATATTTACGCACCTAATACCGGTCTCCCCTCCTTTCTCTCTAAAACCTTAGATGTTCTTACGGGTTTTGCTCAAGGACAACTGATCCTTTGTGGGGACCTCAACCTGGCCCTAAATCCGGTACTCGACACCTCGAGTTGGTCAGATCCTTTATGTCGGCTAGCTCCTTGGGCAGGATCGTTAAAGGGCTGCATGACATGCAGTTGGTGGATGTTTGGCGTTTTCCCTTCATCCTGACAGAGGGATTATACATTTTTCTCTCACACCCACAGCAAATTAGTATAGTAGAATAGATTACATTCTCCCTTCCATCTCCTTGCTCCCAGAAAGTATTCAATGTCTCATTTGGGTCACAACATCCTCACACTCCTGACCATGACCCAGTTCACTCTGCGACTTTACGCTTCCAAACTTCAGTAAACCCCCCTTCTCTTGGAAGCTAAATGAATCCCTTTTGTCCGATTCGGTGTGCCTCGCAGATTTGAAAGATTCTGTTGCCTCTTTCGTTTCAGTGCATTCTGCTGACCCCACTCCTTCCCAGATCAAATGGGAAGCTCTCAAAATGGTCCTGCGTGGTGTTCTTTATAAAGCATGCCACGGGCTTTAAAAGAGAAAGATCGATAAGCTTTGTCCCTCATGCAGAAAGTGCAGCTGTCTTGAAACCGCTCACTAATTGTCGGCGAATCTAGAGTCGGACCTTGAGGGGACCTGATACGGCACTCGTTCACGGAAATACTTCAGTTGATGGAATCACAAGCATACAACGCTATCTCGGAGCTCTGCTTCTAGCATTCCTCCTACGTATGAAGCAAACCAAGCCTGGGTCACAATGTTTGGCCCGTGCCCTGGTGATAAAAGAGCTTCCCTGTTCATCCCCTGTCTATCAAAATTCAAAGCGCCGATGATCCACCTCCACCAGAGAAAATTTGAAGAATTTCATGTATTATCTAACACTGGCCATTTATATTTCTCTCCCATCCCCGAGGTGCGCGGCGGAACTCACCTGGGCCCCCACAAAGCACTTACCATCAGTTCGCTTTCCCACAAGAACCGCTTTACCCTTCCTTGGACCACATCCCTCGTTCTTTGGAGGAAACTTTTTGGCATCAGTGACGTGGAGAGCTTAAAGAGGGCGATTTCATGCTTCTGCACGTGGGGAAAGAGCCCAGGTTTCCAATGGTATAACACCAGCTGTCTTTTTTTATAAAGAATCTTAGCTGGAGGATCTCACAGAACTTCCCTCATGCCTGGGATCTTCATTTAATGACGTATCAAGGGCAACTCGTTTCGATTATCCTGCATTTCTGCGGGCATTTATAACAGTTATACCAAATTGAGGCAAAGACCCCCAACCCTAATGTCCTTAGCTGATCTGAACCTACTTTCCTCATGTGAAATACAACCGACTGCTAAGCTCTTTGCTCGAGATAATGATTCGCCCTGCCGTTCTTTGTCCTCCTTGCTGTGAACTCGCTCATTCCACTGGATTCAGGTTTGGTTCGGTGCCCTCAAGGGAGGCGAGGGACATACCACTTCAAAACATTTTCTCTGATCAAAACATACATCCCATAAATCCGAAACTCCCCTGTGTAGCTGCTATCCCTAGATGCCAGAAAAGCATTGTGACCGAGTGGACTGGACGTTCTTGAGGGGGGTTTTATGGGAGCGTGGGATTGGGGACCGGCAATTGATCAATACAAATAACTGCTCTTTACCAGGTCTCACAGCATGCGCAATTCGCGAGTTATTGGCGAGCTCTCTCCCCCTTTCATTGATCAGCAATAGGTGTTCCAGGGCAGGGATGTCTCTTTCCCCACCTAACTTACAATCTGGCGAATGGAGCACCTTATTGCAGGTCATGTATAAGGAGGTGGCGACTCTTCCGGCATGGGCGTCATCATTTGTGACTAGCCAGTAGGTTAAGTTGCTCAGCATTAGTCGACTCGAACTTGCTGTTATACAAATCGTCTGGAGCACCCATGGAGTCAATTGCGGCAGTGCTCAGGGTTCTTCAACAATTTGGCGGACATTAGCCAACATAAGATCATTATGACATAAAAGGGGCATCCCCATTTATTTTTTAAAAGCCTCTAAGTCTGAACCATTGCAGAGGTGTCACCTGAGGCAAACTGCGGTCCTCCTTCTCCCCTTCTCCTGGTCTACCTTTTCTTCAAATACCTGCGATATACTCCATATCCTGCAAATTAGATAAGATCCTTTGAAGACTAAGATTTGCACCAATCCTTACTAAATGTACGCGGCGACTACTGAAGTGGGTATAGGATAGAGTACTCTCAGACTGGATAGGACGTCATCACATTGTTAAAATGAACGTCCTTCCCTCGCCTCCTGTATCTTGTTCCAAGACTATCCCTATTGTACTCCACACTTAGTCCTTCTCTTTGCTCCCTCCGAGTTCTGATTCGGTGACTTTCTATGGAGCCTAAGAAACGTCCCAGATTAGCATACTCCATCCTCACGAGGCACTAAGGCTCACGAGGGAGGATTAGCTTTACCAGACTTTCACTCATTACTACCTCGCTCGGGTACAACCATTGGCTCGGGTCATGGACTCCTTTCTTTATATTCACCTTCAAAATGGTTGGTGTCAGCTGGAAATCTTTTACTGTATAAAGCCCAGGTAAGTAGAGGCGTTGCCTCTGGATTACCAAGCACCGTTGTTTGCATAGAATATTATTATAGAGGATTTCCTCCATGGTGACCAATAGTCTCTATCTTGGTTTGCATGATAGGTTGTCCTTTCCATGATGAATCGTCTATTTATAACCAGGCGGCCTTGTTACACAGTAGGGGGAAACCCGGCGTCCAGGAACCTTAACCTCGGTTTTCTCAAGATAATGGGGTATGATCCGTCCTCTTTGAATTTTTAAGAAGGTCCTTCGCGAAAACTTCTTTAAATTCCTACCTCCAGATCTTATTGAGGCTCGCATCGACAAGTTTACTCTGTAGGTTAAGATCGTATTATTCAGTCTGAGGAGTACCTTTATGCAATGTGTCGGGCATCAACTCGACCTCCACAGACCCTTCTGGCCGTTGTGAGGAGTGTGTGCCTGCAGGGACTCTGTGGGGAACATGCTCTTTCCAAGAAATAACGTCTTTTGCGCATGTCAATGTGGAATGTTTACCTTTTCAGGCAAGCTGGGAGAGGGAACTGGGGCGGCGCCTTTAGACAGCGGAGGATTGGACAAGGTATGTTATCTCTCGACACAAGTCGTCAGTCTCTGTTGAAAGCGCAGGTACTGAACATATAAAATAGCGACTCGCTGGTTAGTAGGAGTTTCCTGCCTTGTTACATTCCTCTATTACCCCGGGGTGTCCATTGTATTTGCTGGAGTTGCAGAACGGAAATTGGCACCATGTCCCATCGTATGGTGAGCGTGCATGAGATGTCAGCCCTTTAGGTGAAATATTGGAAACTCCTACATACTAGCACAGGATAAGGCCTCTCCAATGCCCCGGCATGTACTGTCCTCTTCCAGGTACTCTTCCGTCTCTCCGCTCTTAGGGCCCATCTTCTCTCCTTCCTCATCCTGGCGGCTAAGCTGGTCATCCCGCGGTTTATGGTTGTCTGGAACGAGGCCATCTATAACCCTCTTGGCTGCGAGAAGTCCATGCTTACAACGTATGGAGGAATAGCATGATCCCCGCAATTGGCTCGACTCGCCACTCCAGATCGGGGAAGAGGGATTAGTCTTTTGCCAGTCGGACCGCTTATAAAATCCCTTGCCTGCTGAGAGAAGTATCGTGCTCTCCTCTCTCGACATTGCTGCTTGTGGTTCCTTTTCTCGTATTCGCTCGCTGGGTGGGTGGACATTTTTATAGGCTTTGAGACCGCCCAAAACTCTGTTATTTTGCATTTACCTGTTTTACTTTTGCTTTCTTGAGTTTTATCATTACGATGCGCATGTAAATTGGGTGTGCAAAACAACTTTTGCGACTTCTAGGGGTTGCAGCCTACAGGCCCTGAGAGTGTCAGGACCTCACCCCAGATGCATTACCAGATCGGTTATATTTTCTTTAGTGGTCGAGGCGTGGAGGGTTGCTTGCATCCAATTAGCCCCGTATCCTACCATTGTATCTCTTATGCAGTACCGTTCCGCATTGATGTATCCGTTTCATATCTTGGTGGCTTTTCAAACGTGCCTGTTATGTGCAAAATTGCTTTTAACTTTTACACTTGTGGCTGACTTTTATCGGTTTAAAAATCCTTTTCTTTGAATATGAAAAAAAAAAAAAAACGTATCTGAAATGTATTCGGATAATAAAATGTATTTTTGCACCTTTTCATTTCACTGTGGTGACTATAAATTGCTGTTTTGCAGATTTACGTGCATAGCTGCGTGTCAATGAACCATAGCTGTAGTGACTCACCAAAGTCAAAAAACTCGATATTTGTTATGTTTTCGTATAATACACGGTATTTTTGCACCTTTCGCAATTCACCTGTGGTGACTATAAAAATTACTGTTAAGATTTACGTTTGCAAGCTAGAGTCAATGTAACAAAGCTGTAGTGCGCCAAAGTCAAAAAGAACACGTATCGCTGAAATGTATTCGGGGATAATAAAAATGTATTTGTTTGCACCTTTCATTCACCTGTGGAGAATTAAAAATTGCTGTTTTAAGATTTACGTATGCAAGCTGCATAAATGATACAGAAAGCATGTAGTGCGCCCCATAATTCTAAATAAAAACACGTAATCGTGTTATGTTTGTCGTATAATTCTCGGTATTTTTTGCACTTTCAATTCAAACCTTGAGTGACTATAAAATTGCTGTTTTAGATTTACGTGCAAAGCTGCGTCATTGAACAAAGCTGTAGTGCACGCAAAGTCAATGAAACACGTATCTGTATGTTTTCGTTTAATACATGGTCATTTTTGCACCTTTCAATTCACCCGTGAGTGACTATAAAATTGCTGTTATAAGATTTAACGTGCAAGCTGCGTCTATGAACAATGCTGTGTGCGCCAAGTCAAAAAACAGTATCTGAAAATGTATTTGGATAATAATATGTTATTTTTTGCCACCTTGATTTTCAATTCCTAGTGGTGTCTACTAAAATTGATGTTTTCAGATTTACGTGCAAGCTGCGTCACATGAACCAAAAGCTGTTTGTGTATGTGCGCATAAGTCAAAAAACCACGTATCTGTTATGTTGTTTCGTATAGTACACGGTATTTTTTGACCTTCCAATGTCACGCTGTGGTGACCTATAAAATTGCTGTTTAAGATTTACGTGAAGCTGCGTCAATGAACAACACTGTAGTGGCGCCAAAGTCAAAAAAAACACGTATCTGAAATGTATTCGGATAATAATTAATGTATTTTTTGCATCCTTTCAATTCACCTAGTGGTGACTATAAAATTGCAGTTTTCAGATTCATGTGCAAGCTGCGTCAATGAACAAAGCGGTAGTGCGCCAAGTCAAAAAACACGTAGCTGTTATGGTTTCGTATAATAAACGGTATTTTTTTCACTATTCAATTCACCTGTGGTGACTTAAAAATTTGCTGTTGTGAGACTGAGTGACAAGCTGCGTCAATGAACAAGCTGTAGCTGGCGCCAAAGTAAAAAAAAAAAGTAATCTAGGTATGTTTTCGTATAATACCGGTATTTTTTGCAACTTTCAATTCACCTGTGGTGACTATTAAAATTGCTGTTTTGCGATTTACGTTGCAAGGTGCGTCAATGGAACATAAGCTGTTAGTGCGCCAAAGTCAAAAGAAAACATTATCGGTTATGTTTTCGTATAATACACGGTATTTTTCTGCACCTTTCAATTCACATGTGGTGACTATAAAATTGCTGTTTTCTAGATTTACGTGCATGACTTGCGTCGAAATGAACAAAGCTGTAGTGCGCCAAAGTCAAAAAACAAGTATCTGTTATGTTTTGATAATACAGCTCAGTATTTGTTGCACGCTTTCAAATTCACCTGTGGTGACTATAAAATTGCTGTTTTCAGATTTACTGTGCAAGCTGGTCAATGAAAGACAAAGTGTACGTGCGCCACAAAGTCAAAAAACACGTATCTGAAAAGTATTCAGATAATAAATGTATTTTTTTGCACCTTTCAATTCACCTGTGGTGACTATAAAATTGCTGTTTTGAGATTTCGTGCAAGCATTTTGAAGTCAATGAACAAAGCTGTTAGTGCGCACAAAGTCAATAAACCATGCTATCTTGTTTTGGTTTTACGTTATTAATATCACGGTATTTTGATTGTAGCACCTTTCTCAATGTCACTGTGGTGACTATTAAATGCTGTTTTCAGATTTACGTGCAAGCTGCTCAATGAACAAGCTGTGTGTGCCTCAAAGTCAAGAAAATCACATATTGTTAATGTTTTTCGTATAATACACGGTAATTTTTTGCGGTGTGGTTTCTAATTACAGCTGTGGGTGGACTTTAAATTGAGGTTTTGATCGATTTACGTGCCAAGCTGCGTACAATGACAAAGCTGTAGTGCGCAAAAGTCAAAAAAACAGTATCTGTTATGTTTTCGTATAATTACTCCGGTATTTTTTGCACCTTTCAATTCACCCTGTGTTGACTATAAGAATGGATGTTTTAAGATTTACGTGCAAGCTGCGTCAATGAACAAGTGTAGTGAGACAAAAGTCAAAAAACACGTATCTGTTATTATGTTTTCGTTTAATACACGGTATTTTGCACCGCTTTCAATTCACTGTGGTGACTATAAATGGCTGTTTTAAGATGTTTACGTGGCAAGCTGCGTCAGATGACAATAAACTGTAGTGCGCATGTCAAAAAACAACGTTTTGAAATGTAATTTGGATAATAAAATGATATTTTTGCACCTTTCATTCAACTGTGGTGACTTTAAAATTGCTCGTTATAAGATTTACGTGCAAAATGCTTGAGCAGTATGAACAAAGCTGTTAGTGCGCCCAATAAACTCAAAAAAACACGTATTATGTTTATGTTTTCGTATGAATACTACCGGTATTTTTTGCACCTTTCAATTCACCTGTGGTTGACTGATAAAATTGCTGTTTTCAGATTTACGTTCAAGCTGCGGTCTATGATACAAAGCTGTAGTGTGCCAAAGTGTCATGAAAACACATATGCTGTTATGTTTTCGTATAATACACGGTTTTTTTGCACCTTTTCTATTCGACCTGTGGTGGATATACAATTGCTGTTTTGAGATTTACGTGCAAGCTGCGTCAATGAACAAGCTGTAGTGCGCAAAAGTCAAAAAAACACGTATCTGTTATGTATCGTATAATATCACAGTATTTTGTTGACACCTTTCAATTCACTGTAGTGCGTGACTATAAAATTGTTGTTTTAAGATTTACGTGCAAGCTGCAGTCTCAAATGAACAAAGCTTGTAGTGCCGCCCAGAAAGTCAAAAAAAACGTATCTGAAATGTATTCGTTAATACACGGTATTTTTTGTTCTTGCCACCTTTCAATTCACCTGTGGGGTGACTATAAATTGCTGTTTTCAGATTTACGCTGCATAGGTCTCTGGTCAATGAACGCAAAGCTGTAGTGACCGCTCTCCAAAGTTAAAAAACACGTATCTGTTATGGTTTTCGTATCAATACAGCGGTATTTTTTGCAACCTTTTGTCAATTCACCTGTGGTGACTATAAAATTGCTGTTTTCAGATTTTAGTAGTGCAAGGTTGGATATATGAACAAAGGTGTGTGAATCGGTATAAAATTGAAAAATGACAACCTATGTCTATGAAATGGGATACTGATAAATGAAAAGTGGGTTTTGCACCTAACACAGAGACCTGCAGTACTAGAAATGATGTGTATCGCTAATTTTGTTCAGGGCTGCCAATATCCAGGAAATATTTCAATAGCAAACTGTTAATAATAAAGAGATAGTTTGCTCAGTGCAATGTCTACACTAGTCTTGGTGAACTTTATCCAGTGTTTCTTTTATAGAGCTTGATCTGTGTTTCGTCCAGCGGGGGCCCCTCCCCGCTCCCCGTGACTTTTACAGCGGTAGATGCTCATTTAAAATTCTCTACCTAACTACATGAAAAATCTTCCATATCTCTAATCTAACTAAATTGTAAGGATCAAGCTATTAGTAGAGGTTTATGCTGTGCAGAAATAGATTAATTTCACTGATGCTGGTTTGGCCACAGGCAAGCTAGAGCGCATGTCCTACTCCATGAGACGCTGATGAGACTATGAGGCTGAAAGGAAACGCTGTTTCTATTGTAAAACGAATAGGTCAGAGTCATGTGATTTTTCCAGCCAATCGCAACCATACACATCCCAGTCATGACGTTGCACAACATCTCACCCTCCCTCTTTTTCGGGTAATCTGATTTGCTGGCCGCCAAAATTACAGGAAGCGCCGAAAATGGTGCGATCTTAATAGATGTTTGCACAGATTTTAGCCTTAATTATCGCTTGATCTAAAAATTTCGATCACCATAAAAACCTTGCCGATTTCAACTTTGTCGATAATAATCGCTCAACACTACTAATTACCCCACAAACAAGAGGAAAAATAAACCCTTGAGTATAAAATACCATACACCATGAACCAGATGGAATTGAGGCGTATATGGGGCTGAAAAACACACACCCTGGATTTGACTCCTAATTACCCCACAAACAAGAGGATAAATTAACCCTTGGGTATAAAATACCCTACAAAGTGAACCAGATGGAATTGAGGCGTATATGGGGTTAAAAATCACACACCCTGGACTTTAGGGAGAATACCCCACAAATTAAACAAAATAATAACGCTGGTTCAGGAACAAGTGTGTATATGACACACACTTGTGAAGGTCTTTCACCCCAGTCGCTCAAAAAACGAGTTTGTATGGTAAAGAGTGCAATATAGTGCTGCAGCAGATTGATGCTTGTGGCAGGGGAGACTATGACAAGTGAGATAATTTAACATGGCGTCCGTATTTATAGGGCTGTGACGTCACAGAAGCCCACTGGTTGTTGATTGGCTTCATGTCTGCACATGTCATAGAGGGTGTTCCCATGTCATGCCATGTGCTCACGGCCATTTTAGAAAAAAAGGCGATTCATTCCCGCGAGGTACCATAAACTCCGCCTTTGTGCAGAATCGAAGTTTTCCTGAAATTTTAAATGAATTCCACTTCGTTAGAATCAATTCGCCCATCTCTAAACCAGGAAACGCTGGATTTTCCGGAGACTGATGTGCCGTAGCCGTAGCTACGTAGTGATGTGCCGTAGCATGATGGCAGACAACTTAGTGGGGTCCACCTGCAGACCCTTGTCCAAGATGATTTACCCTAGAAATGGAAGACTGGTCTGGTGGAATAGGCATTTCTCCAGCTTGGTGAAGAGGTGATTATTTAGTAGATGTCTCAGTACCTGGCGCACATGGAACCAATGGTACTCAGGGTTGGGCGAGAAAACCAAGGTGTCATCTAGGTAGACCACTACACAGGAATCCATAAAGTCTCTGAAAATGTTGTTCACAAATTCCTGGAAAACCGCCAGGGCGTTGCACAGACCGAAGGGCATTACCAGGTACTCAAAATGCTCATCTAGGGTGTTGAAGGGTGTCCTCCATTCTTCACCCTCATGGATCTGAACAAGATTATGAGCCCCCAGCAAGTCTAATTTAGAAAAAATTCAGGCACCCCGGAGTCGGTCAAAGAGCTTGGTGATTGATGGTAGTGAATACCGTTTTTTCACGCAGAGATGGGAGAAGTAGACTTGTGGATAAAGCCCTTCTGGAGGTTCTCTTGTACATTGGGCGACATGGCCTGAGTCTATGGTACAGACAATGGGTAGACGCTGCCCCGGCGAGGATTAGTACCAGGCAGTAGGTCTATAGGGCAGTCATATGACTGATGAGGAGGAAGGGTCTCAGCCTGCTTCTCAGAAAATACATCTGCAAAGTCCTGATATGGAGCAGGCAGACCCGGCAGAGGCTTGGGAGACATCAGTGGAGTACTGAAGCGCACCGTGCGACTTCACTGTTCTTCCAGTTAAGCATAGGGGCATGGCGCTGCAGCCACAGAAGACCAAGAAGAACTGCTGAGGAAGAACAGGTCAACACATAGAACGTGATTTTCTCCTTATGTAACTGAGTCACTGAGAAGCTCCCTGCTGACTGAAAAGATGGCTAGAGGTTTATCTAGGCAGACCGGGAGGTGATACTTAGTCACCAGGGCAGCGTCCATGAAATTCCCGGCTGAGTCCAAGAAAGTGGCAACTTGGAACTGGTCAAGATTTTTACCGGCATGGTCAGACATGGAGAGGAAGTTCTGACACATAGGGACGCCTCTCCCATGTAGCCTAGGTCTGTGCATTTCCCAGACATTGTGTGCTGGCACAGTAGACGCACAGGTTCTCCTCATGTCATCGAGACAATCCTTGCAGAGTCTTGCAGGCTCCTCCGCTGCGCCAGAGCGATTTCAGTTGTATTCCAGACATGTTAGAGGTTCCTCGGTGTCCGGCAGAGAGGGTGGTACTGGCGGCCTTTGAAACACTGGAGCAAGACGGGGTAGACAACGTGACCTGACCGGTTCATGTTCCCGACGGAGCTCCTCCTGTGTCTTCGAAAATCACACATCAATGTGAGTGGTCAGGTGGATAAGGTCACTCGGGGTAGAAACAGGGTCTTGAGCAGACAGTACCTTCTTTATCTGCCTGGAGATACCCTTCTTGAACATGGCTCCAAATGCTGCATCATTCCAGGACAATTTTAAGACCAGGGTACGGAATTGCACAGCGTATTCTCCTGCAGAGGAATCCCCTTGATGCAGGTTCAATAGAGCGGTCTCGGCAGAAGATGCCCAGGCTGGTTCCTTGAAGACACTGTGGAATTCATTCTGGAATGTAGAAAGATTGGCCATGACTGGATCATCTCTGTCCCGGAGGGAGTAGCCCAGACCAGGGCTTTTCTGGAGAGAGGACTGACCACGAAAGTCTCCTTGGACATTTCAGTAGGGAACTGAGTGGCCATAAGTTCCACATGCAGGGAGCACTGGTTGATGAAGCTCCTGATAGCCTTGGGGGGCCCCATCAAACTTTGGCAGTGTAGACAAGACACAGTTTTGGGCCAACAGGCACCACAGGAGCCATAGACACTGAAGGAGCCACAGGAAATGGCTGTTGCTGCCAAGTGGTGAGGAGCTGCTACATCATAGCGGTCAGCTTGTTGAGCTGCTGTATCTGTTGCATGATCTTCTGGGCCACAATGGTGGAAAGCTTTGCGATGCTTGGCAGAAGCACTTTGGCGGGATCCATGACCGGATCAAACTGTAATGGTTGACTTGCCATAATGGCAGACCTGTAAACAATGGTATAAGCCACACAGAGCCGGGGTTAAAGGTCTGATTTCCCCACCAGAGCCCATCGAAAGGGCAGGATGGCTTGCTGCGGGGAAAACTCCCCGGTTGCGCAAGGCGGGTTTTCGATGGCTGCAGCGAGAGATTCCGGCCCTTTCCCCGACGTGACTTGTTGCGGGGATCCGGGGTGTGCTGGTAAAAATGTAAACTGTTTGTAGTCGGACCAGGCGGGAAAGGTCAGGAAAAGGGGAAAAGGGTTATGGGAGGGGGGAGGCAACGGGTAGGGAACATCAATAAAGAATAACTCTCAAAACACTTTGGGCGACATGTATGATTTTTGACATCCAGGCGACATTTTTTTTGCGCTCAATATTAATGTAGAATGCGCCTGAATCTATGACCTTTTCCCAGTGATCAAAAATCAGCCTTCTAGTGAAAATTTACATTTCTGGTAGGTAAACCATTTTTAAAGTGGTTTACTTTTCCCCGCAGAAATGCGCCGGGGATTTCGTTGAAGCTAAAAATGTGTAGGCGACGGTTGTAGTGCGACATGCCTACAGCACGCCCCACAATCTCAGGCACATTTCATAGTGCCGCGGACACTGAGACTGGAGTGCGGCTGTTTAAAAATATAGTGAATGGGGCTGCCTAGCTTCGGGTGAAAAGATGCCCGAATTTGGGGCAGCCCCTTCATAATGTCCCCCCTTTTTCTCAGGCACGGGGGGACTATTTATCCCCGGGAATGTCAGGGGTTAAAAAGGGGGAGCGTCCCTGATTTTTCCCAATTTTCCGGGGCCCGGCCCTTTTAAATTTAAAGAGCCGCTGTGCGGCGCACCAAGGGGGGGAGGGACGGGCACACCGGGGAAACAAAGACATTGCAGGGAGCATGGGGGAGGGGGAGTGCTGAAGTCAGGGTCCCGGGCTGCGAATAAACCAGGCCCAAAAAGCCCCGGGCACGGGGGCACCCTGACATAAGGTAAAAACTATTCCCTGCCAGGGTGGGAAAACTTATCGATTAGGGCCTGCTCACTACCTCACCAAGGGATACTGGCAGATCCCTTTGCCAAAAAGGCTAGAGAAAAGAAAGCTTTCTGCATACCAAGGGATCTTTTCAATATATCTGAATGCTGTTTAGGTTGCAGGGAGCATCTGACACCTTCCAGGGGGCCATGGACCAGATCTTACATCCCCATAGGAAGTGTGCTGCCACTTACTTCGATAATAGTCATCTACAGCTGCAATTGGGAAAGCCATCTCTCTAAGGTATAAGTTATTTTAGAGGCCTTAAAAAGAGCTGGTTTTGCGATAAAATCAAGTAAATGCACAATGGGGATGGAGTAATCCCAGTACTTGGAGTATATAGTAGGGAGAGGCAAAGTAAATCGCCAGGTGAACAACATAGAGGCGATTCAGGGCTGCCCCCGACCACTTACCAAGAAACAGGGCAAGGCATTTCTGAAGATAGTGGGGTTGTCGAGATTTATTCCCCAGGTTTGGGGAGGCGTCCCTTAAACAGATTTTTTAAGGGCACAAAGTCTACCACAATTAATTGGTGTCAAGAAGCAGAAAGAGTTTTTCAAGAACTCAAACAGGCCCTGTGTGGACATCCAGTTATGGTAGCCCCTGATTTTATAAGGGAATTTGTTGTGCAGATAGATGTGTCATACATGGATCTGGGGGCCATTATGTCCCAGGTAATAAATGGAGAAGAACTACCTGTCATATACTTAAGCCACAAACTGTCCCCTACAGAACAGAATTATTCCATTGTAAAAATAGAATGTTTAGCGATAAAATGGGACGGGCCCCTTATTTTTCTTTTTGGGGAAACAGTTTTAACTCATTTGACTGTATGCTGGTGGAAGGTGCCCAGCCCCCTGGCTTAGGGCAGAGGGGGGTTGTGGGGGGGGCAAAAGGGGCATCTATTTTTTAATTAAAGAACGCGCTTAAGGGGATTTGGAACAGCTTTTTCTGAAAATGGCCAAAGAGATGGGTGGGTGGTTACCCCCACTTTCCGGTTCGGCTTTACCACCCCTATAAACCCTGGGGCTTGGGAGGACAGGAGGGGGTTTTTTTTTCCCTAAAGCGGAAGAGTAAACTGCCCAAAAAAAGCATTTTTTTTGGGTCTGTATAGGCTTTTCTGTGATCTGATAAATACTGGACACATACGGCACATGCAAGTGTTTGAGATTTGTACTACGGACTCTCATACTAACTGTGATTGACTATTGTAAGACTCACACTCATCCAGACGCCTTTTGGGACAGTCTTGGGGGGTCTTTAGCTCGGGAACGCCGTCTTTGGGTAAAAGGGGGACCCCAAACCAGGCTTCGTTTCAATTGGCGTCAGCCAGTTTTTTTTTACCGGCCAGGTTTAAATGTACAGCAGTACCAGGATGAACAAAATCCTAACCCTCGGGCCCAAAACTAAACTTTACTCTTTAGCCCCATTTATCGGGGGTCGGCTATGACAGCCCCACAACCGATTGGCTTGCCAGTCTCTTTACTGGTTTCCCGGGTTTTCCCCTAACCCTATGGGGGAAGAGCCCTTCACTTTGGCTTATGCTGTCCACTTACAAAGCAGCCCCGCCCCCTGAACACATGTAGTCTAGGCTTTTAAGGCCCCCAGGAGGTCCCAAAACGTGTCTGGAAAGGGGGTGTAGTGCCACCCAAAACATTGTTACTCCCCAATAAGACCCAACCCAGGAATGGCTGAAAACCCAAAATAATTATAAACCCTGCCCCCATTAGTGTGGCTGACAACTATTTGGTTGGCTCTATCCCCCAAGGCCCAGGTAACCTTGGTGGGTGTGTCGCGATCCCCGGCTGCAACCCTCTAGTGGCGGGAATATGCAAATACCAGGGGGCGCTCTGCCCTATATTAAGGAAGATAACCATCATGGAAAATCCTTTTGCAAAAGAAAGGGGTTTTGTCCCTTCATAAAATCTGTTAGCGGCCGGCATAAGGGTTTAAAAAGGACCATTGGCTAATAGCCACAGCTTTTTTTGGCATTGTGCATGCATAATGTCGCTTTCAAATCTGTCCATTTCTAACCCCCGTTTCTCTTAAAAAAAAAGTTAAAGTATTCCCATTTTTTTATCCCGTAGCTATAAAATGGATTAAATTGTTTAAAATTAAAAATGGTGCAAAAAAAATGTCGTTCACCCCGCAAAAAAAACCCTTTTACTTTGCTAGTATACCAAAATAAAAAAGGCAATCAAAAAAGGATTCTAAATTTGTTTTACTCAAAAAAAAAATAAGTTTTTCCTTCAATAAAAGGTATTTTCCTTCATAGAGTTTTTTGCAAGGAGCCACAAAAACACTGACTTTTGGGAAGGTAAAATTTTTTTTGTTGGGAGGCCCTAAACCCTTTTGATGGGACAAGGGTTTAAAAATGGCAGTACAAAAATAAATGGGATATTTTAAAAACATCTTTGGCCACTGTGAGAGGTACATACCTTATGGTAATAAAATAATTAGAAAATAAAAATACCCAATGTGGATAAGGGGAGTAAAGAGGCAATAAAAAACAAAAAAAAAGGGTTTTTATTACTAAAGCAGGGGAAAAAAAAAAAAATTTTAAAAAAAAAAATTTTAAAAAAAGCAGCAAAGCTGGAGAAGAAAAAATTTTTCTTAAAAAAGAAAACTAACCCAAAATTTTTTTTTAGCATTAAATAAAAAAAAGATTAAAACAGAAAAAGTGGCCCTTTGAAAAGTATGAGGGGGAAACTGTAGAGGGTGATGAGAAAAAGAAAACCTATGAAACTATTTTTTTTTCACGTTTTTACCGAGAAGGTGCCTTTCCCTGTTGAGAGCAGAGGGATGGGGTAAACTTCAACTTAATATTTCTTGTCAAACCCCAGAAGAATGCAGCTCCGTCTTAAAAAGATTAAATAGACAACCCCCAAGGCCTGATGGCATACACCCACGTGCCCTGAGGGATTAAGAATGTCATAGATGGGTTCCTATTTTTAAATATTTAGGATTTTCTTATTTGGGTATGCCCCAAAGGATTGGCGCATACAAATGTGGTGCCAATATTAAAAAAGGGGTAAAAGTGACCCTTGAAACTATAGGCTGGTAAGTTTAACCCTTTTTGTGGGTAATGTTTGAGGTTTTCTAGAGTTTTTAAAACCCGGGGATCCACTGAAAAAAAATTTATAATCCCCTTCGATGGGTTTTGAAGGATCGGGTTTTTCAAAAATTCATCCTTTTATGGGAAAACCCAGTTCTAGTCTGGATCGGGGGAGGGACGGATGTCAAAATCAGAATTTTTTAAAGCATTTGTCGGTGCCCCCAAAAAAAGGTTGGGAGTAAAATGAGAATGTTGGAGGGGAAAATGTAGCAAAGGGTAAGCAAACTGGTAGAGTAGAAAACAAGGGTGGTGATTAATGGGAATTCAGAATGGCCCCGTTACTGTGGGTACCACGGGTCATATTGGGCCCATCCTCTTTAAAAAATTTTTTAATAATTACCTGGGTTGACAGGGAAAATTTATCTTTGCAAAATGTATAAGCTCTGTAAAATAATCAAAAAAGAGGATAATGGGTTATTTTTTGGGATTGGATAAGTTGGGGCCTGGGGAAAAGTGGCGATGAGGTTTACCAAGATAAATGCAAGGCTAGCACATGGGAGGAAAAATCCATTACAGGATTATTGTTAAAGGGAAAAACGGGGGTAAAGTGACTGGAGAAGGATTTGGGGAATCTGGTGGACAGTAAATTTAAATTGTACAGCCAGTTAGACACAGACCAAAGGAAATGGATCATGGGGGTATTGGGGGCAACAAAAATTTTTTAAAAGGAGGGGTACTGAAATACCAAAAAGATTAGAAGTTTGGGTATTTTTTTAGAGAAAGACGGCTTGGGGGGGAAATAATAAATTGTTAAATACAAAAAAGGTTTAAAATTAGAGTCTCCCAAAGATTTATTTTTCCCGGGATGATCTGAAAAAGGGGCTTCCCTTTCTTTTGGGGAAACAAAGTTTCTAAAAACTAGAAAGGGTTTTTTACTTTGGCGTGAGACTGTGGAACTCTCTGCAGAAAAAATTGTCATGGTGAATTCAATAACGAGTTAAAAAAAGGGTTTGGAGCATTTTGGGTGTAAAAAATTAAAACAAGTTATAGTGATCTATTCGGAGAAGATCTTTAAAACGGGTTTTTTACATTCCCAGATTGGAGTGGGAAGGAATTTTTTCCCCTTTGATGAGGACAATTGGCTTTCCTATTGGGGGTTTTTTGCCTTCCTCTGGATAAAACACTATGGCAACACTTTAGCAGCACTTTAGCAAAATAGGCGAAACTGGATGGATGTCTTGTCTTTTTCAGCCTTACAAACTATGTAACTATGTAAAAACAGTTCTTTATTTAAAGTGCTACAATAGAAAAAATTAAAATTGAAGCCCCAAGGAGAAAATCAGGAATACTAAAACTTTTATTTAAAAATAAACCCCTATAAGAACAGTATTTTCTTTATCTTGCCTCCCAAAAAATGGATTTAAAGAAGATCAAAAAAGCTGATCCTCCCAAAAGGGTACCAATAAAAAATCCAACTACCCACAAAAAAAAGCCCCTACACAACTCCACACACACAAAAAATAATGCAAAATTGATGCAAAAAAAGTGTTTTTTTTAAATAAGTGTTTTTATTGTGCAAAAATAGTAAAAGAGAAAAAAATTAATAAATTGCTTTCGGGTCTAACCTAGTGGCCCTCAGTAAAATTTAAAATTTCCCTTTTTCCCCTTTGTGACGAGTAAAAAATACTAAAAAGATTACTGTACTTTGTTCATTCCGCCTCCCAAATACCATGATAAGCAATCAAAGAATCATATGAACCCCAAATTGGTACTAATTTAAAAAATCTCATCATCCCGAAAAAAATAAGTTCTTATATAGTTCCTCATACAATAAAATATCAGTTATATCTGTCTTAGATGACATAAAAAACAATTTTTTTGCAAATGCATTTCTATTGTGTAAAAGTAGTAAGACATAAAAAAAAATTTTTAGATTTGTATAAAATTTTAATGACCCCCCCGGGAGTAAAATATCATGTCATTTTACCCAAAAACAAAATGCTATATTTGGTCTTGGGTTGAAAAAAATAGCCATTGGGCCACGAATGGATCTCTCTAAAAATGGCAGAATTGGGGGAATCAATATTGTTTTGCATTTTCTTGGTAACCGCTATTGTGTTCCACTGAATAATGGATAAAATTTGAAAATCTGCAAGAAAAAAAGTTTAATATTAAAATCTCACCTTCGCTTTGTTAACTCTCTAGATGTTTCAAAGAAATTAAAACAAAAATTCCCAAAAGTGTTTTGATTTCTTTAAGGGGTGAATTTTTGGGGGGAGTCATTTTTTTGGGTTATTAACTCAGGTTCCCCCCAAACCCCGCTAGAAGGCTAGTCCCAAAAAAATTATGTTGCAAATTACTTGAAAAATGTTAAAATTCTACAAATTTTTTCCCCCCCAATGTTGCAAAAAAAAAATAAAACTACATTTGGAAATTTCACCAAAGTAAAGTAACATTGGTAGATGCTGTTTTAAATTATTTTTGTGGGGGTTTTTTGCTTACGCGAAAAAAAAAAGTTTGAACTTTAAACATGGTAAATTTTTCTAAATTTTCACACTGTTTTGATATTTTTAAAAAATAAACAAGGATTGTACAGACACAAATTTATTACTAACTTAAAGCACAATGTATCATGAGAAAACAGTCTCTGAATTATATGGATATGTAACAGTATCAAAAAGTTATTTCCACATAAAGTGATACATCGTTGCTGCTAATTTTCTCGGGGTGCAGGAGACGGAGTTCAGGCCACAGCTGCAGCACAATTTCCAGGGGGTTGTTTCTCTGTCCAGCCCACCAAGATATTGTGCCTCCAAGCTGTAACCCGTACAAACTCTTCTGTCCCTACTCATCCACTGTATTATGTGGCCAAGTGCCAACAGAAAATACAACCCCCACCTATCACCCCATAAGCTTCCACCCTGACCTATCATCCCAATAAGTGTTTGAACAAAAGCAGTGAAGGGAGAGATAAGGAGGTAGTGGAAAATTGAGGTTTCTAAGATATTTGTGCAGAAAAAACTGCAGAAAAGGTCGTGGCCGGGAGTTTTCAAAAGGCGGGTCTGGGGCCAGAGGGGGAAGAAAAGGGGAAAAAAAGGGGAATTTTCATTAGAAAAGAAGTTTTCCTCGAGCCCTGGATTTCATTTTATTTTGCTTCTGGTTGGTTTCATGTTTTTTACGAAAATCGGGGCGCCCTGAGGGGGGTTTTGTCTGACTATAATGTCTCAAATAGGGGCGGTATTGTAGGTTATTTTGGGTTTGTTTTACATAGCGGAAATTCTTCCCCTTCCCACAAATTTAAAAAAGTGAATGCACCTCTCTTTTTGTGATTAGGAGTTTCTCTGCGGCACTTTTACTTTCTTGTTTGTGTTTATAGTGTTGTTTATTTCAGAAAGTGGCAAGGTCCCTAAAATAAGGGAAAAAAATTTAAAGGTGGTTATTGTATTGGGTGGGGGGGGTTTTTTTTGCCAGCCTGTTTTTTTGTCCCTTTCCCCCTGATGTACACTGTCTGTGGCTGGGAGCAAAAACGTTAACCATTGGGGTTTGGGTATTTAAAAAAAAACTGGCCCCTCTGAAAAAAAAAAAACATGGGGGTCTTGGTTCTCCTTCAATATTTTTAACTTTGATTTTTTTCCTGTTTTTTCAACAGCATTTGTAAGAAATTTCCCAATTGTCCCCTGAGGGCGCTTTAACGCTTAACCCCCCCAAACAGTAAATTGATGTTTTTCCCGGGAAACAGTGTTTTACAGAAAAAACTTTTCAATTGCTGTATGTGGGGGGAAATTAGCAGAAATTTTCCCACATATTTGCTTTGCTTTTTTTACTCAAAATTTTTAACCCCCTTTCCCGACTTTGGGACATCCCCCAACGCCTAATAGGAAGTCCCCATTCCGGAAAAGGGGCCTTGGGTACGTCCTCACATGTATGGGTTTAAAAAAGGACCCCCCGCACGATCACGAAGGGGCCAGGGGTTATAAAAAAATTGGCCTCTGTCGCATCCCCCCAAGGCTGGAGTGAGCTCCGGCCGCGGGTGATTAACCCTTACTACCCGCAATCTATCATGCCCCCGCGGAGCCCCCTTCCCTGTCTAACGGCAAAAGGGGGCCCCAGCGCCCTGCTGTTTTTGGTTCCCCCGAAGCCCGGAAGTGTTGAAATAAAGGGATTCCGAGCTGTCTGTGACGCACCTTTGCCCCAATGCATTGTTGTATTCCCGGGTTTTTGGGTGTTTTGGACAGTCCCCCCATGGATACCCGGGAAAAACGCAGCAACCCTGAGATCACTGATACAAATCCCCTATGGGGAAAAGTGAAAAAAAGGTGAAAAAGTTAAAAAAGAAAAAAAAAAAGTAAAAACACAGTAAAACACAGTAAAAGATCAAAATAAAAGATCAAAAATAAATTTTTTTCATTTTGGGGGTCCCCCCCCCCACATCCCAGATTGCCCTTTCCCCATAACTCTGTCACAAATTTAATTTGCCCCAGTGAACCCCGGGAATTTTTTTTTTTAAAAAACAAAGTGCAATTTTTTGTTCTTTCCCCCGCAGCAAAATAAAATTGAATAAGAAGCGATCAAAAACATATAAATCCATAGTGTTCCCAATTAAAACTTTCGTCATCCTGCAAAAAAAGTTTTTCATACTCTTTTATACGAAAAAAAAAAAAGTTATGGCTGTCAACGATAGTGATTAGAGAGGGGCGAATTTCAAAAATTCAAATTCGGCCCACTTCGCCAATTTTCGACAAAAAAAAAATTTTTGGCCGAATTACTTCCGGCCCAAAATCGCGTTAAAAAGCACTTTTTCCCAAAGGCTGCCCCAGGCCTGCGGGGTTGGCTGTAAAACGTTGTCCCATGTTTTTAAATTTATGCAGAGGGAGCTTGTTTTTTTCTTCATAAAATGTTTTTTTTTTGTATGACACCCCAGATGTTTTCACTATAAAATTCCCTGGCACTTAAGGGGGCAAAACTGCCCAAAAAAACTAAAGGGGGAAGAAACCTGATAAACTTTCCACAAAAGGGGCGGGAAAAAAAAACAAGTGAAAAGTCGGGTGGAAAAACTTTAAAGTGACGGGTTGTGGAGGGGGGGACGGGGTAGCCACGGGCGATGGGGGTCAGGCATTTGGAAAAATGACATTTTTAGGTGGCAAAACCCCACGGGGGGTCCCCACGAGTGGAAACAAGACTGAGAGCGGGGGTCACGGCGGGCCCCATTTATAAAGGTCAGGCAGTGGCACAAGGGAACTTCTGGGGCAGAAAAAAAGGGGGGAAAGGGCCACAAAAGGGCCCCAATGACGGAGAGCGGGGGTTTCACGGCGGCAGAAAGCAATGGGGTCAGGCAGGGGCCCACAAGGACTTTTCTGGAGGGGGCCCAAAACGAAATTGGGCCCAAAGAGTGGCACAATCAAACATTTGTGGGGGTCAGGAAAACAGCGTAAGGTCAGGCAGTGGAAAAAGAAAATTCGGGAGGGGGCAAAACAGTATTAAGCCACAGAGTGGCACAATCCACAAAATTGTGGGGGGCAGGGCGGCAGGAATGAATCAGGCATTGGCACAAAAACATTCTTGGGGCCGGCAAAAAACGGTTTTAGGCCACAAGTGGCCACTTCCCACAGGGGTGGGGGCCCAGGGCCCGGGCAGCAGAAAGGAGTTTTCGGGCAGGGCCACAAGGGACATTTGGAGGGGGGCAAAACAGTATTAGGCCACAGAGTGGAAAATACACAGTGGGGGGTCAGGGAAGCATCAGCATGAGATCAGGCATGGCACAATGACATTTGGGGGTCAAAACAGGGGGGAAAAGCCACAAAATGGCAAAATTGACTGAGAGCGGGGCACGGCGGCGCAGCATAAAGGCCGGGCCCGGGGGCACAAGGGACCCCCGTTTTGGGAGGGAAGGGCCCAGGATCCAGCAGCAGCATAAAGGTCAAGAGTGGCAAATGACTTTCCCGGGAAGGGGGCAAAACGGGAGGGCCTAAAGGGGCCAAAAATGACTGAGAGCGGAGGTCACGGCGGGCAGCAGTTTGGGGTCGGGCAGGGGGACAATGACACAGTTGGAGGACATGGCGGGCAGCCCAGCAGCGATGAGGCCCAACAGGGGCAAATGACCAGTGGGGTTTGCCACGGAAACAGCAACAGCAGCAGCAGCATGGGTCTTTAGAGGCACAAATGACAGAGTGTTAGGTGGGGGGGCAAAAACCAAACCCCGGGTAAAAGTTTGGGTGGTAGGCGAGGGAGAAACTGTAAACAGTTTTTTGTACTTTGGCCCGGGTGGGGGCTTCAAAAAATGGGGGTGGGGCAGGTAGTTTAAACCCCAACTGACGCCTAAGGCATTGGGTGGGGAAATCCGGGCCAAACCACGCCTGTTTCCATCTTGAAAAAGGTCGCCCTTCCCACATTTCCCTGACAAGGGGGTTTCCCCTTTGGGGTAACGAGGGCCCCCCCGCCGCATTTAAAACCCCCACTTGATCCCCACACTATGGGGGGGAAAGGACAGCTTTCCACGGGCAAACTGGGCAAGTTTGCGGAAACACTTTCCAGTTTGGTGCCATTTGTCCGGGGGGATCTTTTTTAAATGAGGCGGCAGGTGCTGTCCAAGTAGGCCCAAACCCTGTTGGTTCAGGGACTGCTCCGGGCCCCGGGCTGGCAAATTGCCCTCCTCATAGGCGGGTGAAGAAGTTGCTTTTTCAGTGTTTCCCCAGACTTAGGTTATACTGATGGAGCGGTTTTACTGCTTTAAACCCCCCCCCACCTTCCCCCAGCACCCGCAGCATTTAGGGGGCGGAGAAACTGGGGAAACCCCCCCGGGTCGGGGACCTGTCAGAGGGGGGCCCAATCCGCACATAGGAAAGGGGGGCCAACGGATTACAGGGGTTTTTCCCTATAGTTTTTTGAGTTTTTTTTTCCCTCTAAATAGCTGGGAAAAAGGCCCCCCTTTTTGGACCGGTAGGAGGGCCCCAAATAGGGTGGAGAGAAAAAAGTCCCCCCTTTCTGCCGGATTCTGACTATTGGCGGGCCTCCCCGGGGCAAAAAAGAAATGCGGGGGGGGCCATTGAACAAGTATTCCGGGGGGCCCTTCCCTGCCTCCATTCCCCCTTTTTTACTCCCCAGGGAAATTTGGGGGGGCATCCCCTCGTCCCCCTTTCATCTCCATCCCCCCCCTCCAGCTGTCCTGCTCCTCCTCTCTTTGTAAACCTGGGTAGAAAACCCAAACCTCTTTTCCCCAAGAAAATTTGTTTGCCCCCAATTTTTTTGCCCTCCCCCTTTCCTTTCCTTTCCATTTAAAGTCCCCCCCGGGAACTCATTTTGGCCACAGATGAGTCCCCCAGTCTCCATCCCCTGCCCAGACGGGTTTTTTTCAGCACTGTTCCAGGACATGAAGCATGGAATATGTTTTCATCCCTTACCCCGGGCCCGACTGCAAATAACGTCGCCCCCCTCAAAAGGCCTCAACAAACGGCAGGTGTCACACATGACCCTGCCACGGGCCTGTCAAAAATTTTTAAACAGGGGGAAATTATTTGTTCTGCCTGGATCATCAAAAAATGGGTTAAGGGCCTTTTCCCTTGTTCATACAGGGGGTTTCCAACATGTGCAGGGTTTGGAATTCCAGGGGGGTGGAAAATCGCATAAAGATTTTGGTTTTGGGGGAAAGGCCGTTCTGCCGTGAAATTTCGAGGAGGGTGATTCCTGGCTTTGTAAAAAATGGATGAAGTGCATGACAGTTTCCGGCCTTTTTCAGAATGTTCTGAAGATGGGTTGGAAGACTTCAGGAACCTTTTTACAACCAGATTGAAAACATGCGCCATGCAGGGGGCATGGACCATCCCTCCCGGGGGCAGCGCGGACACCGTTCCCCCCATTTTCCTTCATAAAATTTCCCATTTGCAGTTTTGGGGCGGAGAAAAACCAACATTTTGGGTTTTTTGCCCGCATGACGCGGAGCAGGGTTTTTTTCCCCCGTGTGACTTTCTTCGCCCGGGCAAGCCAGGTTTTGAAAATGCGGGAACCGCTGTCCCTACAATGGGTATGATGGGGCATACTTGGGGGCTGAGATGGTGGTGGGGGTGGAGGGGGAGGGGGGCGGGCATTGGCGAGGGCCGGGAGGTTTTTACAACGTGGAGGAGAAAAACGGGAAAAACCCGTCCAAAATTGTTTGGTTTTTGGGGGGCCCGGGGTGGAACACATTTTACCATTTGGGGCCCTAAAGGACATTAAATGGCCCCCGCGTAGTTACAGCTCCAGACGTCCCGCTGCCGGGGCCCCCCTTTGGAAAAAAAACCCATAAGCTCAAGGACTTTACCCCCTTTGTTTTTACATATTTATGAAGTTCTGGTACTGCCTTTTGGGGAAAGAAAAATTTCGGTTGGAACTCTCCATCTCAATCGGAAAAAGCCATTAGTTCTCTGAATGTTTCAGGGGTCCACCATTTGGAAAGGGGGGGGACCCCGCAATTTCCAAAAAAACTTGGACGGGCACGGGTTTAGCTGCTGCACCTTAAAAGGGTGGTTTTGGGCGCATACTGTTGTTTTTTTGCAAATTTTCCCCGGGTGAAAAGAAGCTTTGGGGGCCAAAGGGGTAAAAGGGGGAGCAGGAGCATTGGACCAGGAGATAAGTCAAAGAGAAAAAAAGCTCCCTTCTGCAGAAAGGGGGTGGAGCCTTTTACGGCTGCAACGGGAAGGTGCCACTTTTGGGGGCTTTCTTTCTGCTTTTGTTGCTGCATGCGGGAGGATGGGCCACCACATCTGACCACTTTTCCCCGGGCCCCCCGGGTTTGGGGAGTGCATGTGTTGACGCAGGGCCCTGGTGCCAAAAGTTTCCCCCCTGGCCACGCTTTTCCTTTTTGCCCCAGATTTTTACATAACCCCATAATTGGCTCCTCCGGTGTCTTTGCAAAGAACTGCCAAAACCGCCGAGTATCGGATTTTTCGCCAACGCTCCGCATGAGTGACTACTTTTCCGCCCCCTGCCCCACTGGGCCCCTGTGCCCCTACTTTCTTGGACCCGCGAAGCGGGGTTTTTTTTCCCCGTGGGCCCCTTTGGGGTCCCCCACCTACACGGCCGCTTTTCCGGGTGACTCCCCGGCCACATTTAACCCCCTTGTGGCCCGCGCTGCTTTCCTGAGCGCCCAAACCCGACGCCCTCTTCTCCGAGATGATGAAACCCCTTTCCTCTCCCGGGTCCCCAAATTCGGGGCGGCTAAAATTACAACTAAATTTTTGTTTTTAAACGTCAAATGCTGTCCTCATACCGGTCCCTTGGGATGCCGAGGCTAAACCCTCAAAAAACATACCTTTCCAAAGCCCCTCTCCACATCTATAAATTTTTCCGCCTTTCTTTCAAGAAGCAGGCGATAATTTGGGTTTCCAATTTTTTTTTCGCTGCCAAATAGCTGCTGACTGGGCCCCCCTCAAATTTTCATCCTCGCTATATATGGCCCCTTTAGCCCGACCAATAGTAGATCCTTTGGGTTTAGGGGAAAACCCATGGGACAAGGGGGGTTGAGGACAGGTGAGGGCCGCTGACCCCCCCCCAGGGCCATGCCAAATAAAAAGGGTGTGTCGAGGTTCCCCCTGACTCTTGGGTGGGGTTTTCAGATGTCTTTTTGGGGGGAAAAGGATGACCTAGTCAACCAAACAAAAAACCCTTTGGGGTTGCTGAACCAAAAAACACGGCCCGCAAAAATGGGCAGCGGGAGTTGTGGCCCCAACCCAGGGGACCCCTGCTTTTTACGTCCCCCTTTCTGTGCTTGGCCTGGGCCTGTTCCAGGGAAAGTTTGTGCCACTGCCCCTCGCAGGGGCAGAGCCGCCCCCTCTCTTTCCCGACATACTGTTTGTTCAAAAAATTTCAGGGCAAAATGTATGAGATGTAAACCCGTTATTTATAAATATACACCCTTTTTTTTTGAATCCAAAAAGAACCCAGTAACAAGCTTGGGTAACCCCCTTGGGTATTTAAATTTCGTCCCCAAATGGCCAAAAAAATTTAACTTTTATGGGGTGTTTAAAAAAAAAAAAAAAAAAAAAAAACTGTGGGTTTTTAAATAAATGTAAAAGCACAAAACAGGCTTAATTAAACCCTTTGGACATGAATTAGGGTACAGGAAAAATGTATTTTATTTTGGGGTTGAAAAAGCCCCGGGTTTATTTTTTTTCAGCACACCAGCAAAACAACGCTTTTAAATTTAACCCCCGGATGTTTAAAATTTCGCCAAAGAATTGACCGCACAAAAATAATAGCTTTTGTAGCGTGTTACAATTGCGTGTTTTCTACGCCACACAACAAGAGATACAGTTGTAATTAACCTTTGTTGTGAATTAGGCTACAGGAAAATTTATATATTTTGGCGTTGAAAAGACTATTTTTTGGGGTCAGCCAAGGGCCCAAAAAACCAGCCAGAAAACAAGTAAATTATTAACCCGGGGAATTGGAAGGAAAAAATTTTTTGGCGGAAAGAATGGAGAAAAGGGCCAAAATGAAGGGGTTATTTGTAATTGTAAAAACGCTGTTTCTTTAAATGAATACAACAGGAACTGGCTTAGATCCCACTTGGATATTGAATGTATATGCAGCTGCAGGGGAAAACGCACACGGGAAATTTCAGATCCAATCCCCCCAAAAAATTAGAAATAGAACATTAAGAGAACAGTCTCTGAGACAAGCTGAGACACCCCACAGAAATCGCTATATAAAAATCAATTCTTCAGTAAGAGCTTATCACCGCGGCAGCACCTTCCCTGAGAGCAAAGTGAGAGGATGTGAGCTCCCGGCTTTTCCGCCGGACTTATATATTTGCGGTGACGCCCACAGAATCCCGCCGTCTCTGATTGGCTTCATCTCTGCACATGTCATGCAGGCTATGCCCTTCTTCCTCCCAGAGTGCTTTGCCCCATGTAGCGCCATGTGCTCGCAGCCATTTTATCAATCAAAAGCACACTTCGTTCACCCGAAGTACCCCAAAGTTCGACTTAGTTCCGAACCGAAGTTTTCCTGAAATTCTAAACGAATTCCACTTCGTTAGAATCAATTCTCCCATATCTATTAGTGATGCATAAATATTGTTTTACACAATAAAAATCCTTTTTATAAAAGCGCTGGAACATAAAAAAACTAAATAAATTGGGTATCGCTGTAATCGTATCGACCCACAGAGTAAAACTAACTTGTCACTTATACTGCACGGTGACCGCTGTTAAAATTAAAAAAATAGTACTTGAATTGCAGTATTTTCTTTATCCTGCCTTCCCAAAAAAATTTGGATTTAAAAACAATCAAAAAGCCTTGTCCCACCAAAAATGATACCAATAAAAATGTCAATTCATAACACAAAAAATAAGCCTCTATACAGCTTCATACACAGAAAAATTAAAAAGAAGTTATAGCTCTCAGACTATGGCGATGCAAAAACATGTTTTCCTTTTTGAATAAAAAGGGTTTTTATTGTGTAAAAGCAGTAGAACATGAAAAATATGGGTATCTCTGTAATCATATCGATCTGTTGAGTAAAGTTAGCATGTCTTTTATACTGCACGGTGACCGCTGTTAAAAATGAACATTACCAGGATTGCTGTATTTTGTTAAAAGTACCTTACAAAAATCTTAATAAAAAGTGATCAAAGCATCATATGCACCCCGTAATGATACCAATAAAAACATCAACTTATCCCGCAAAAAACAATCAGCTCCGTATACATAAAAATAATGTTATGGCTTTAAGACTATGACGACATAAAAACGCAATTTTTTTTATAAACGCATTCCTATTGTGTAAAAGTAATAAAACATAAAAAACTATATAAAAATTATATCATTGTAATTGTACCGACCCGCATAGTAAAGTTATATTTATACTTCACAGCGAACGCTGTAAAATTGAAGTCCAGAAAAAAATGGCGAAACTGCGCCCCTCCCTCCCCCCACTGTCATGTCACAATGCTAAAAAAAACTATGGAACACCTGTGCACCCAAAATGCAAAAGACACCCCTAGATGAGATCCATGAGGGGTGTTGAATCCAAAATGGGGCGGCTTCTGGAAGGTTTCACCTCTTCTGGTACTTTAAGAGCTTTACAAATGAGATATGGCACCCATGGCTGTGGAGTCGGCAAGCCAAAGCTCCAACTCCTCAATATCCCTGACTCCGACTCCCTACTCCGACTCCTGACTCCCTCATACATGGCACATGTTTAAGTGATAACTTTACTGTAATAAAATGGTAACATCAGGCTTTTTATCATCCTTATGATACAATAATCAAGCTTATTAGGTACAACATACACTGACAAGTAAAATGGTAACAATATTTTGACTTTCAGGCTTTATATCTCACCATCCATACAAAGCTTTGAATGTGAGGCTACCATCATTTTATAGACAAACATCTTACCTATCTTATATATAAATTTGACTTGCAAGTATTTAGCATCTGCTTAGTTCTGCAGATTCTTGACATGTATCTGACATTGTTACTGTTTCTCCTAGTGGTGGGACAATCTTTTTTTTTTCTTCTTGTTACTGCATCGTTACTGTTTTGCTCCTATAAATCAAAATGTTAATTTTTATTATTTTGTTGGTATTTGGTACATCCAACTTTGACTTTAAATACTGCCTGAATCCTTCTGGACATGCTCTGGATCAGATTCAAGCATGTCTTGAACAAAATATGATCCCAGGTCTTTTATACACTTTCCCAATGTTGGTGCATAATGGACTTGGATACGAATACAGCTCTACCCACAAGTGTTTGATTTGGTTGAGGTCTGGGGAATGTGGAGGCCAATACAGCAATTCTACTTCATTGTCCTTGAACCATTCCTTCTCCAACCTTGACGTATGCTTCAGGTCGTTGTCCTGCTGGAAAACTATGTCGTCCTTTTCATACCCATAGTAGTCGAGTGTAACTCATCTTGTAGGATACTTACATATAACTCAGCATTGCGATTAACATCAATCCTGGCCAAGTATGCAACATCTTTGGCTGTAAAACAACCGCATGTCATCAGGCTTCCTCCACTGAACTTGACAGTTTCTTCAAATTCTTCATATTACCAAATTTGGAAGAATTTGCGTAACAATATTTGGGAGGCTTTTTTATCCAGAAATCCTTGTAAAAATTAAACATTTTCAGCTAAAATTGCAGAATGTTGGAAAAAAAAATTCTTCTTCATTTTCAAAGCCTAACGCTAAAAAAAAATTTCAATATACTCACTACACCCGTGGATGTATTCCTTAAGGGGTGTAGTTTCCAATATGTAGTCTTTTTAGGGGTGTTTATTACATTTTAGCACCTAAGGGTGTCTGCAAACTTGAAATGGCACTTAAATAAAGTCATATTCAAAATGAGACCCCAAAGTCCAGTAGGTGCTCCTCCTATTTTGTGGTTGAGCCAAATAGCGCACCAGGGCCACATATGGGATATCTCTGAAAACTGCAGAATCTGGGGAATCCATATTAAGTTGCATTTCCCTGGTCACATCTACCGTGTTCCTGTGAATAATGGATAAAAACTGAAAATCTGAAAAAAAAATTAATTTTGAAATTTCTCCTCCTCTTTGCTTTGATTTCTGTGACATACCTAAATGGTTAAAAGCTTTCTAAATACTCTTTTAAATACATTAAGGGGTGTAGTTTCTTAGATAAAGTCATTTATCGGGGTATCTAACATGCAAGCCCCTTAAAGCCACACCTAAAAAAAATGTATATTGCAAATTTTTTGGAAAACGTGAAAAATTACTACTAAATTTCTAAGCCCCATTAAAAAAAAGACATTTAAAAAATGATGCCAACCTACACTGGATATATGGTTGTTGCTAGTTATAAACTATTTTTAGTGGAATAACTGTCTTACATGCAGAGAGTTTTGAAGTTTGAAAATGTAAAATTTTTCACAATATTTTGATGTTTTTCACAAATAAACAAGGATTGTTTAGACCAAAATTTCTTACTAACGTAAAGCACAATGTGTAATGAGATAACATTAGCTGAATCACTTGGATAGGTTAAAGTGTCAAAAAGTTATTCTCACATAAAATGACCCGTCAAATTTAAAAAATAGGCCAAAACTGGCTGTGGCGGTAAGGGGTTAAACATCAAATCATATAATCCTATGTATGTTAGAGCTCAGCTTCTCTCCTCTATCATATAACCCTATATATAACAGAGCTCAGCTATTCTCCCTTTATCGTATAACCCTATATATCACAGAGCTCAGCTTTTCTCCTCTATCATATAACCCTATATATCACAGAGCTCAGCTCCTCTCCCTCTATCATATAACCCTATATATCACAGAGTTCGGTTTCTCTCCTCTATCATATAACCCTATATATCACAGAGCTCAGCTCCTCTCCCTCTATCATATAACCCTATGTATCACAGAACTCAGCTCCTCTCCTATCATATAACCCTATATATCACAGAGCTCAGCTTCTTTCCCTCTATCATATAACCCTATATATAACAGAGCTCAGCTATTCTCCCTTTATCGTATAACCCTATGTATCACAGAACTCAGCTCCTCTCCTATCATATAACCCTATATATCACAGAGCTCAGCTTCTTTCCCTTTATCATATAACCCTATATATCACAGAGCACAGCTTCTTTCCTCTATAATATAACCCTATATATCAAAGCGCTCAGCTTCTCTCCTCTGTCATATAACTCTCTATAATCCAAGAGCTCAGCTTCTTTCCCTTAAATAGTTACATAGTTTGTAAGGCTGAAAAAAAGACAAGACGTCCATCCAGTTCAGCCTATGTGGCTAAAGTGTTGCTAAAGTGTTGATCCAGAGGAAGGCAAAAAAAAACAATGAGGTAGAAGCCAATTCTCATTTGAGGGAAAAAATTCCTTCCCGACTCCAATCTGGCAATTGGAAAAATCCCTGGATCAACGACTCCTCTCCAGAATCCTAGACACTATAACTTGTTATATTATTACATCTAGAAATGCATCCAAACCCTTTTTGAACTCCGTTATTGAATTCACCATGACAAGTTCCTCTGGCAGAGAGTTCCACAATATCATTGCTCTAACAGTAAAGAATCCCTTTCTATGTTTATGTAGAAACTTTCGTTCCTCAAGACATAGAGGATGCCTCCTTGTTCTAGATACAGTCCTGGGTATAAATAAATCTTGAGATAGATCTCTATATTGACCTTTAATGTATTTTAACATATTTATTATGTCCCCCCGAAGCCGTCATTTCTCTAAACTAAATTACCCTAATTTTGCTAATCTTTCTGTGTACTGTAGTCCACCCAGTCCTTTTATTATTTTTGTTGCCCTACTTTGTACCCGTTCAAGCTCTACAATGTCTTTCCTGTGTACTGGTGCCCAAAACTGTACACAATATTCCATATGTGGTCTAACCAGTGACTTGTATAATGGGAGAATAATGTTCTCATCATGTGCATCAATGCCCCTTTTAATACACCCTATAATCCTATTTGCCTTGGCAGCTGCTGCCTGACACTGGCTGCTACAATTAAATTTACTGTTCACCAGGATTCCCAAGGCATTCTCCATGTTACCCAGCGTTTTTGCATTTAACATGTAGTCATGTAATGGATTTTTCCTTCCCATGTGCATAACCTTGCATTTATCTGTGTTAAACCTCATCTGCCATTTCTCTGCCCAGGCCTCCAACTTATCCAGATCCCTTTATAGTAACACATTATCCTCTATTGTGTTGATTACTGTACAGAGCTTAGTATCATCTGCAAAGATCGATATTCTACTGTGCAATCCATGTTTAAGATCATTAATGAAAATGTTAAAGAGGATAGAGCCCAATACTGAGCCCTGTGGTACCCTACTAATAACAGGGATCCACTATTATTTACCACCCTTTGTTATGTACCGTTAATTACCACCCTTTGTTTTCTATCTCTGAGACAGTTGCTTACCCACTTGCACACATTGTCCCCCAGTCCAAGCATTTTCATTTTACTTACCAACCTTTTATGTGGCACAGTATCAAATGCTTTAGAAAAATCTAGATGCTATATTCACCTGGGTCTATTATGACGGGGAGTGACTCTATTTAGGGTCCCCCTCATGGAGATATTTTTCTTTGCTCTTTGGTGCCATGATTAAGGATCCCCTGAGGAACTCCTATACATCAGAGGGGGGAAACTCGTCGGGAGACATGGAGTATAGTCATCTATTTATTTAAGGACCTATTCTGAGCAGATAAATATATACCTTGTGATATAACGTGTGGTATTTTCTTCTTTTTAGGTATATACTAATGTATATTTGTTTTCACTTCCCATTGTACCTCTTAGGTTTAAGTAGTAGGGTAATTTAGGACTAGTCCTCAGTGGATGGGGCCGTCCCTTTCAGAACGATTACTCTGTCCGTATAGGTAGGCATATTCATAGGGCTATCGTTAGATGTACCAACCTAAGGCTGCTATCTATTAGTCCCTATTGTTGTTTGTCCCTAATTATTGTTAAAGTAGAAATTTAATACACCAATATTGATGCATGGTATATACCCTATGGTCTTTGGGATAGTGTAATTAGTGATAAGTGGTATTGAGACCTTTTTGTATGTAGTTAATTTATGGCCATTGTGTGTATATTTTAGTGGTTAATATTAAAGGTTAAATTTTAGTAGTAAGGCCTTCTTAGTTAGTTTTCGTCTGTGATTAGAAAAATCTAGATATGACATCCAATGCCTCACCCCGATCCAGTCTAGAACAAATCTCCTTATAGAAGCTGATGAGATTAGTTTGACAAGACCGATCCTTCATAAACCCATGCTGGAACTGCGTTATACATTTATTTTCAGTGAGATAGTTCAGGATAGCATCTCTAAGAAAACTTTCAAACATTTTACCCACAACAGAGGTTAGACTTACCAGCCTAGAGTTTCCAGGATCACTTTTTGATTACTGTTTTAATATTGGCCACATTTGCTATGTGCCAATCCTTTGGGACATACCCCGTTATTAGACAGTCCATAAATATTAAAAATAGGGGCCTATCTATGACATTACTTAACTCCCTCAGGACACGTGGGTGCATGCCATCAGGACCTGGGGATTTGTCTATTATTATCATCTTTTCAAGACAGAGCTACACTTCTTCCTGGATAAGACATCTATCATATAACCCTATATATCAGAGCGCAGTTCCTCCCTTGATCATATAACCCTATATATCACAGAGCTCAGCTTCTCTGTTCTATAATATAATTCTATATATCACAAAGCTCATCTCTGCTCCCTTTATCACATCCTGCTCACAGATGAGGGGTTTACCATGAAGGCATTTCATGCCTAGTTTACCCTGCTTCTGATTACAGTGTGTTCAAAAGGTGGCGTGTATGATTTGTTTGAACTGCATATCATGTGACCCAGCAGGCTTGACATAACCATCCCTGTCCCTACATTATGCACACTCTAGTCAAATAAAAGTCTGTTTATGGTAGTAGCTAAAATGTAGCTGAGTGGTTAGCACTTCTGCCTTTCAACACAGGATCCTAGGTTTAAAGCTCTGCACGAACCAAACATGTGGATTTTATTTTTTTTCCCTCAATTCCCATACCTAATTGAGGTTTATTTTTTACTTTTATTTATTTGCATTGTTTGACTATTTAGTAAGAAGTACAGAGGGAAAGAGTAGAATGATAGCACCCAGGGTTGAACACTCTCTCAGCAGTGTGTGTGTATGATTACTAAGCAGGGGAGAAACTTACAGTAGCTGCTTGAGAGGAGAGGTGATGTCTGCGGCCAGGACTTGGGAGCTCTTGTCACTGGTCGTATCCCCTGGAGAAGAGCTGTATACTGTGGATCACTAAGGTAGCAGCTATAACAAATATGTTGCAGGACTTTTAATAATGATGAAAGTGTTTATTATTTAATTTTCAAGCTTCCCACATCAGTTTTACTTCATGGTAAAACCCCTTTAATCCCTTAACGACCTTGAATGTATGCATATGTCCAGGACGTTTGGGGGTTAACGCACCTGGACGTATGCATACGTCCTAGACATCGTGCGAACTCTAAAGCAGAGTTCGCACGATCGCTGCGGTATGTCAGCTGTATATAACACCTCCACTTTGCTTTAATTTCTGTGAAATACCTAAATGGTTAACAAACTTCCTAAACACTGTTGTAAATATTTTAAGGGGTCTATTTTCTTAGATGAAGTCATTTACGGGGGTATCTAACATACAGGCCCCTCAAAGCCACGTCAGAAATGGACTGGTCCCTAAAAAAATGTATATTGCAAAATTTCTTGAAAATATGAGAAATGACTACTAAATTTCTAAGCCCCCTAATGTCGTAAAAAAATAAAAAGACTTTTAAAAAATTATGACAACCTACAGTAGACATATGGTAGATGGTAATTATAAACTATTATGTGGTGAATAATTATCTGTCTTGCGCACAGAAATTTTCAAGAAATTTTGATATTTTTCACAAACAAACAAGGATTGTATGGACCAAAATTCTTTACTAACTTAAAGCACAATGTGTCACGAGAAAACAATCTCTGAATCACATGGATAGGTAAAAGTGTCAAAAAGTTATTCTCACATAAAGTGACACATGTCAGATTTCAAAAATATGGCTGTCAGGAAGGCCAAAACTGGCTAGGTCCTTAAGGGGTTAAAGGAGCTCTCAGTGGTGGATATGAAAGGTTATTTTCCAGACAGCATCATCATGAACACAGCGATAAAGAAAACTCTCTGCTTGCTAAACAACTCTGTTTTGTCTGCTGCTAAACTGAGTTACTTAAAGGGGTTGTATCACTACAAGGATTGCTTTTTATGTTAAAGATCTTGCAAAAACAAGTCACTTTGCAATATATGTCCATTAACAATGTCCTGCCTATTCCTAGATATCCCCTCTTGTATGGGCTGCATCAGCTCCTCAGATCGCTATAGCTACAGACCTGTTTGATCTCTCTGATAGGCTGCCAGCACTGGTTGCTATAGTACAGACTGGCTTCTACTGCAGCTAGAGAAAGCCAGTAAACACACCCCTGAATTCAAAGTGAAACCAAGAAAACAGGACTGAGGTAAGATGAATCAATGTAGTGAGACAACCACTTTAAGTAATAAAGCTTATACTGAGTGTTTTCTTCATTTCAGCAAGTGAAGCTATTTTTTAGCAAGAAACCAAAATATAAACGGCATTCCCTTTCATGACTATGTTGAATAGTTGTAAACAGCTAAATCAAATATTTTCTGATAGCCATAACTTTTTTATTTTTCTGTATACAGAGCTGTGTAAGGACTTTTTCTTTCTGGGATGAATTGACGTTTTAGTTGGTACTTCAGTGTTTATATGAGTTTTTGATCGCTTTTTATTCCATTTTATGTTCTGCGGGATGAACGAAAATTGCAATTCTGTGACTTTTTTTTTTTAACAGCATACACCGTGTGGGTAAATAAGCATGATATGTTTATAGGGTGGGTCATTACGCACGTGGCGCTTTCAAATATGTGTACTTTATTTTTTATCTTTTTTGGGGTGAATGGTGCTTGTAAAGGGGAAAAGGGCAGTGCGCATGTTCTTATTTTATTTTTTGTGTTTGTGTTTCACTTTTTCACTTTTTTTAAACTTTTTTTTTCCACTTTTTTCACTTTTTCCCAGGGGGTATTGTATGAGAGATCTTCAAATCTCTCATACAATAGGAGATCAGCATACAGCTGGGCCATCTGGAAAGAGACAGTTGCTCCCTCCTCCTGTCTGCGACTTGGCTCCAATGACCTCAATAGATCGTCAGAGCTAAGGGTTTAATCCCCCGTGGGCGGAGCTCACTCCAGTAGCGGGTGATGCGGCATGAGGCCAGTGGTAATATACCACTGGTCTCATGTCATGATCATGTGGGGCTCGCTTGTAAGCCCGCACGATCACCAGGACGTACACATACGTCCATTTGCGGGAACGCACTTCCCGATACGGCGTATGGGTACGTCCAATGTCCAGGAAGGGGTTAATCCTTTAACCATACCAGCAAAATCTGCACTACAAAAGCAAAAATAGAGCTCCTTCCCTTCTGAGCTCTGCTATACACCCAGAGGTTTACACTTGCATATGTAGTATTGCCATACTTGGAAGAAATTTTGTAGTAAGTTTCTGGGTGCTTTTTCTCTGACATTCCTTGCAAGAATGAAAAAAATTGCAGCTCAAACTGCATAATATTGGAAATTTAAATTTTTCATTTTCATGGCTCAACGATAAAAAAAAATCCTTGAACTACCTTTGGTGTCAATATACTCACTATGGCCCTTGATGTATTTTTTGAGGAGTGAAATTTCCAAAATTTGGTCTTTTTAGTAGTGTTTTTACATTTTAGCACCTTGGTGTCTGTAAATCTGAAATGGGGCCTGAAGGAGTTCAGGATATGGAGAGACGGACGCAAACAGAGCTTGTAAGCCCCCGGGTTAATTTGCCGAAGGACCTTGAAAGGACCCAGGAACCGCAGACCCAACTTGTAGCTGGGGATCTTTATGCGTACATACTTGGCGGACAACCAAACCTTGTCCCCTGGAGAGAAGGTTGGGGGAATTCTCCTCTTCTTGTCTGCCTGAGTTTTCATACGAGAAGAAGTCTGCAATAAGGACCATTGAGTTTCTTGCCAGACGGCCATGATATCCCATTCCTGATCATCAATAACAGGGACTTCAGAAGAAACAGGCAGAGGGAAGAGGGCAAGGGTGGTGGCCACAGACAATAAAGAACGGGCAGGCTCCGGCTGCATCAGAGTCCCGGTGGTTGTACGAAAATTCTGCCTACGGTAGCAAGTTGGACCAGTCGTCCTGTCATGCAGAAACAAAGTGGCGCAGATAGTGTCCCAGAATTTGGTTTACCCTCTCCACTTGTCCGTTGGTTTGAGGGTGGTAGGCTGAGGAATATTCCAACTTGACTTAGAGATGAGAGCACAGAGCATGTCAGACTTTGGAGACGAATTGGACTCCTTTATCTGAGACAATATATAAGGGTAGACCACGCAGGCGGAAAATGTGTCGGAAGAATTGATTTACCAGCTGAAAAGCAGAGGGGAGCCCGGGCAGGGGCACGAAGTGGGACATTTTCAAGAATCAGTCCGTAACCGCCCAAATGATGGTATTATTCGAAGAGGGTAGAAGGTCAGTGATAAAATCCATGGCTACATATGTCCATGGACATTCTGGAATGGGCAAAGGCTGCAGAAGGCCCGCAGGTGTGAGGCAATGGAGTCTTATCACAAGCACATATGGTACAGGAAAGAACAAAATTCTTGACGTCACGATCCAGCTTAGGCCACCAGTAGTGCTGAGAGATACGTGAACAAGATTTTTGTACTCTGGGGTAACTGGCGATTAATGCACAATGTCCTCACTTCAATACTTTCTTCCTGAGGCCACGAGGTACAAATGTTTTTCCCGGAGGAACATGTTGAAGGTCAATAGGAACAGATAGATCAACCATTCAGAGAGAATGATATGCTGAGGAGTAGAGTCTAGACCAGCAACTTCAGAGGTCCGGGAGAGAGCTTTTTACTTGATGTTCTTGGCCACAGGCTGGAAGGGAATCAGGTAGTGAAACCTGGAGAAAAAGAGAGATTCTCTGGCTTGCCGGGGGTTCAAACGTTGCGCTGTCTGGATATAGAGGAGATTTTTATCATCAGTGCGTATATTGACAGGGTGGCAAGCCCCCTCCAATAGATGGTGCCATTTCTCCAAAGCCAATTTGATGGCCAGTAATTCCCGATCTCCAATCGTGTAGTTCCTCTCGACTGGGGAGAACATCTTGGAGAAGCAGCCAGCATTGCCCTTAGAAGTCTTCAGAGTGAGGACAGCACCACCACCAACCGACGAGGTGTCTACTTCGAGAAAAAAATGACTTCTCTGGGTCAAGTCTAGATAGAATAGGTGCGGAGGCTAATGCCGATTTTAATGGCAGAACGCCTCTTCCACCCCTATTGGCCTGGACTTGGTATTACCGTTCTTCTGGGTAAGCACCACCAATGTTGCCACCACAGTAGAGAAGTGCAGAGTAAACTGCCGATAGTAATTGGCGAATCCTAAGAAGCGCTGTATGGCCCGTAGGCCGACCGGTTGTAGCCATTATAGGACAGAAGACAACTTCTGGGGTCCATCTGAAGTCCTTTGTCGGAGACGATGTAGGCCAGGAACGGCAGACAGGACTGTTCGAAAATGCATTTTTCAAGTTTGGTACAAAGTCGATTATTCCATAGGTGTCTTAGAACCTGGCGCACGTGGGTACGATGAGTCTCCAGACTAGGTGAGAAGATGAGAATGTCGTCTAGAAACGCAACACATGAATACGGAAGGTCTCTGAAAATGTCATTGACATATTCCTGTAAGACGGCTGGGGCATTACAGAGGCCAAACCACATGACTAAGTACTCAAAATGCCCGTCACGGAAGTGACTTCCCGCAAATGGACGTATCCATACGCCCTGGCGATCGCGTGGGCTTGCGGGCGAGCCGCGCGCGATCGCAACATGGGACCAGCGGTAAATTACCGCTGGCCGCATGCCGTATCACCCCCGGCCGGAGTGAGCTCCGGCCGTGGGTGATTAACACTTTATTACCGCAGCCTGTCATGGCTGCGATAATAAAGCCGCAGGCAGGAGGAGTGAGCTCCTCCTGCCTGCTCCCGTCGGCTGCCGCACTGTAGTGCGGCACCGATCCCCTGTCTGATGATCCCGGGAAGTGAACGGCACTTCCCGGGGTCATCTGTGACGTCACCATGCCCGCAATGCATTGTGGGCATGGTGACAGGCGTTGTCATGGCGACCAGTACACAGTACGAGTACTGTGCACTGGCCTGCCTTCTAACAACAATCTGATGATTGCTGTTAGAAGATAAAGTGAAAAAAAGTAAAAATAAATGTCAAAAGTGAAAAAAAAAGTAAAACACAAAAAATAAAATAAAAACACGTACACCGCCCTTTTCCCCTTTACAAACGCCCCCAAAAAGATCAAAAATAAATAAAGTACCCATATTTGGTATCGCCGCATGCGTAACAACCCACCCTATAAATCTGTCATGTTATTTAACCCATACGGTGAACGCCGTAAAAAACAAAAACAAAAAACTGTCACAGAATTGCGATTTTTGTACATCCTGCAGCACATAAAATGGAATAAAAAGCGATCAAAAACTCATATAGACGCCAAAGTTGTACCAATTATTAAAACTTCAGTTCATCCCGCAAAAAAATTCCATACACGTCTCTGTATACGGAAAAATAAAAAAGTTATGACTCTCAGAAGACAGCGATGCATAAATATTATTTAACACAATAAAAACACTTTTTTTTTTTTTTTGAAGTGCTTCAAAATTTAAAAAAACTATATAAATAGGGTATCGCTGTAATCATATCGACCCAGAGAGTAAAGCTAACTGGTCATGGATACTGCACGGTGAGCGCTGTTAAAAATAAAAATAAAAATCACTACAAGGATTGCAGTATTTTCTTCACCCAATAAAAACGTCAACTCATCCCACAAAAAACAAGCCCAGAATCAGCTCTGTATACAGAAAACTGAAAACGTTATGGCTATCAGAACAGAACAACATAAAAACGCAATTTTTTTATAGACCTATTTCTATTGTGTAAAAGTAATAAAACATAAAAAAACTATATAAAATCTATACCATTGCAATTGTACCGACCCCCATAGTAAAGATATCCTGTCATTTATACTGCACGGCGAACGCTGTAAAATTGAAGCCCAAAAAACAATGGCGGAATTGCGTTTTCCCCTCATTTTCATAGCCCAATGCAAAAAACAACAACTTTGTAACACCTGTGCACCCAAAATGTACAATACACCCCTAGATGAGTTCTATGAGGCATGCTGAATCCAAAATGGGTTGACTTCTGGAAGGTTTCACCTGTTCTGGTACTTTGGGGGCTTTGTAAATGCGACATGGCCCCACCAAAATCTGCATTCCAAAAGCCAAATAGCGCTCCCTCCCTTATACCCCTTGCCATGCGCCCCAACAGCAGTTTACACCCACATGTAGGGTATTGCCGAATTTGGAAGAAATTGCGTAACAAGGTTTTGGGTGCTTTTTTTACCAGGATTCCTTGTAAAAATTAAACATTTTCAGCTAAAATTGCAGATTATTGGAAAAAAAAAATTTTTTTAATCTTCCCAGCCTAACGCTAAAATTTTTTGTGACACACCTGTGGGGTCGATATGCTCACTACACCCCTGGATATATTCCTTAAGGGGTGTAGTTTCCAATATGGGGTATTTTTAGGGGAGTTTATTACGTTTTAGCACCTTAGGGTGTCCGCAAACCTGAAATGGCCCCTAAATAAAATGGTAATGAAAATGAGACCCCAGAGTCCAGTAGGTGCTCCTCCTATTCTGGGGCTTGTGGTTGAGCCAAATAATGCACTAGGGCCACATATGGGATATCTCTGAAAACGGCAGAATCTGGGGAATCAATATTAAGTTGTATTTCCCTGATCACATTTACCGTATTCTTGTGAACAATGTATAAAAATTGAAAATCTGCAAAAAAAGTGAAATTTTGAAATTTCACTTCCACTTTGCTTTAATTCCTGTGAAACACCTAATGGGTTAATAAACTTCCTAAATGCGGTTTTGAATACTTTAAGGGGTGTAGTTTCTTAGATGAGGTCATTTATGGGGGTATCTAACATACAGGCCAATCAAAATCACGTTAGAACTGGACTGGTTCTCTAAAAAATGTATATTGCAAATTTTGTTGAAAATTTTAAAATTACTACTAAATTTCTAAGCCCCCTAATGTCGTAAAAAAAAAAAAGACATTTAAAAAAATGATGCCAAACTACAGCAGACATAGGGTAGATGCTAGTTATAAACTATTTTGAGTGGAATAACTATCTGTCTTACATGCAGAAATTTTTTAAGTTTAAAATTGGTAAATTTTTCAAATTTTTCACGATTTTTTGATATTTTTCACAAATAAACAAGCATTTTTTGGACCAAAATTTCTTACTATCTTAAAGCACAATGTGTCACGAGAAAACAATCTCTGAATCACATGGATAGGTTAAAGTGTCAAAAGTTATTCTCACATAAAGTGACACATGACAGATTTCAAAAATGGGGTTCTGTCAGAGAGGCCAAAACTGGCTCCGGCAGTAAGGGGTTAAAGGCAGTCTTCCATTCGTCACCACGAATTCAGATCAAATTATAAGCAGATCGAGTTTAGTGAACATTTTGGCTCCAAGCAATTGAACAAATAGTTTGGATACCAGGGTCAAAGGATACTGATTCTTCACCGTGATTTTATTGAGTCCCCGATAGTCGAGACAGGGGTGAAGGGAGCCATCCTTTTTCTTCACAAAAAAGAACCCGGCTCCAGCTGGCGAGGAGGACTTACGCATGAATCCTTTCTGGAGATTCTCCTTCATATAGGCCTGGCCTGAGTCTCGAGCACAGACAAAGGGTAGATTCTGCCCCGTGGAGGGGTAGTACCAGGCAGCAGATCAATGGGACAATCATAGGCACAGTGAGGTGGAAGGGTCTTAGCCCGTTTCTCGCCAAATACGTCTGCATAGTCCTGATACGAGGAAGGCAACTCAGGTAGAGGAGTGGATGACATCAGAGGAGAGGTGGAGCGCACCAGATGTGGCGCCACAAGGCTCCGGGTATGATAGGCTTCTCCCCAAGGTGTGACATCACCCGTTTGCCAGTTGAGCACCGGAGCACGACGTTGCAGGCAGGGAAGAATGGTGCAGGAGCATTGAGGAAGCACATAGAACTCTATTTTCTCCTTGTGCAACACCCCTACTTGAAGACTCAGGGGTTCTGTACGAAATTGTATAGAGTCACTGTCATGGGGGATGGCGCGGGTGCCGTCGCCCCGTGCGGCCGCCCCCCTGCCTGCAGGGGGTCCGGCGTGGGTGCCGCCGCTGCCCGCGACCAGCCCCCTGCGGCTCGGGTCCCGGCGCCGGCCCACTTACCCAGCCCCGCTCCTGTGCACGCTCCTGCCTGTCCCGGCCACCACGCGCGTACCCGCTTTTAGGGCGCGCGCGACGGCTGGTCTGGATTTAAAGGGCCAGTGCAACGGTAATTTAGTCAATTGCTGGCCGCTGGTCCTATATAAGGTATACGCCCCCTGCACTCTCTGCCATATTGTTGGTGTGCGTACCTTGCCTTGAGAGTGTTTGGCGTTCTGTTTGCTTACTCGTGTACCAGTCCGTTCTGCTACGTTTCCTGACCTTGCCTGTTTGCCGCCTGCCCTGACTGTCTGCCTGCCTCTGACTATTACAGGCAGTTCGTCCCGCAATTCTCCACGCTGGTGGCCCCCACTGGTGGCCCTTACAAAGAAGAATGCTAACCCCAAAACCTGGCCTCCCGAACCCCAAGAAGCCTTTGATCTTCTTAAAGCAGCATTCGCTTCAGCTCCTGTTCTGTCTCGCCTGGACCCACAGCATCCATTTGTCCTAGAAGTGGACGCCTCCTCTGTAGGTGCCGGCGCTGTCCTCCTTCAAAAGTCCTCCTCTGGGAGATTGCGTACTTGCGGCTTCTTTTCCAAGACCTTCACTCCTGCCGAACGAAATTACACGATCAGTGATCGTGAACTACTGGCCATAAAGTTAGCCCTAGAAGAATGGCGGCACTTGCTGAAGGGGGCTCGCCATCCCATTGAGATCTTCACCGATCACAAAAAACTCCTTTATCTACAGTCTGCTCGGTGATTGAATCCTCGACAAGCCCGGTGGTCGCTCTTCTTTGCCCGCTTTAACTTCCTCCTACACTTTCGGCCAGCCGACAAGAACGTCAGGGAGTACGCCCTCTCTAGATCCTCGGACACTGTGGGCCTAGAGCCACCTCTGCAGCACATAATTCCTCCTGAATGTCTCCTCACGGCGGCTCCCGTGGATCTTCAACATCTACCCCCTGGGAAGACCTACGTCCGCCCTGCCATGTGGCCTCGAATCCTTAAGTGGTGACATTCCTCTCGAACAGTGGCCATCCTGGGGTCCAGAAGTCTTTACAATTGATCTCTCGCTACTATTGGTGGCCCACTCTCGCTCAAGACGTTAGAGACTTTGTCCTGGCCTGTACCTCCTGTGCCAGTAACAAAGTCCCTCGTCTCAGACCCGTGGGTCTGCTTCAGCCTCTTCCGGTGCCAGAAAGACCTTGGTCCCACATAGCCATGGACTATGTTACAGACCTCCCAGCCTCCTCTGGTAACACGGTCATTTGGGTGGTGACCGATAGATTCTCGAAAATGGCTCACTTTGTTCCCCTGCCCGGGTTACCCTCTGCTCCTCAGCTGGCCCAGCACTTTTTCCACCACATTTTTCGGTTACATGGTCTTCCGTTGCATATCGTCTCTGATAGGGGGGTCCAGTTTGTCTCGAGATTCTGGCAGGTTCTATGTGGCCAGTTGCGGATTCAGCTAGACTTCTCGTCTGCTTACCACCCTCAAACTAACGGGCACGTAGAGAGGGTTAACCAAGTTTTAGGTACCTACCTACGACATTTTGTATCCGCCCCTCAAGATAATTGGTCCGACCTCCTTCCCTGGGCAGAATTTTCATATACTTCTCTAGACTCAGAATCCGCTGGAGACTCTCCTTTTTTTATCGTGTTTGGGCTACATCCCTTGTCACATAATCTCCAAAAAATTGGGAATCTCGCAAGAGAACAAAGAGTGACTTTTGATCACTATATTTACTATTTTGCCATAGGCAAACTTAAACTCTATCAGTTCTCTATCTATTAAACACTAAAACGTAACTTTTATTATATCTAACTCTTAACCTCTATACACACTATTTAAAAACCTGATCTCTATCCTCATCATTTAACCCTTTTTGCTTCTGAAGGAGGGAATAACTCCCTTTCTATCATCAAGTCGGGCTACATCCCCGCCCGCCTCTCCATCTGGCCACCTCGTGTCATGTTCCTGCCGTGGATGCCCAGGTGCGTGACATCAAGACACTCTGACAAGCCACACGACAGGCCCTTCTACGGGCCTCCGCTCGCACCAAGGCCCAGGCCGACAGGTACCGTAGACGCCGCCCCTATTTAAGCCTAGTGAAAAGGTTTGGTTGTCCGCCAAATATATTAGTTTCAGGGTGCCTAGGTATAAGTTAGGCCCTAAATATTTGGGACCTTTTGTTGTACTCCGGAAACTAAACCCGGTGTCCTACAAGCTCCGCTTGCCTCCCACTCTGCGTATCCCGAACACTTTCCATGTTTCTCTCCTCCGTGGTGCTGAATCGCTTCTCCCGTGGATCTGTCTCGCCTTCTCCTGTGGCCAACTCTGATAACATCTTTGAGGTCAAGGAGGTGCTAGCGGAAAAAACAGTGAGGGGGAAGTGGTTCTTTTTGATTGTTTGGGAAAGGGGGGTTCGGGGCGGAGGGCGTTCAGGGGAAAACCTGAGGCAATCTGTCACCTAACCTCTCTCTAAATTCCGTAAAAAGGGGGGGAGACTAAGGGGGGGAGGGGGTAATTTCTTTGGGGGATGGGGGGTGCCCCTCGCCCCCGCGGCGCCCCCTGCCGCAGGGGGTCCGGCTGGGGTGCCGCAGCTGCCGCGGACCATCCCCTGTCCCCGGGGTCCCAGCGCCGGTTCACTTCCCCGTCCACGCTGCTCCTGCCTGTCCGGCCACTGCGCGCGAAACCGCTGCTTTGGGGTGGTGGCAAACGGCTGGTCTGGATTTAAAGGGCGTTGCACCGGTAAATTTAGTAAATTGCCGGCCGCTGGTCCTATGTAAGGTATACGTCCCTGACTCTGTGCCGATTGTTGGTGTGGTACCTTGTTTGTTTTTGCCCGTCTCCCTGTCTCTGACCACGAAACCCGCGCCCTTTCCTGCCCTCCTGCCTGTCCTGACTACGATTCTGGATTACGACTCTGTACCAAGCAGTCCCCAGGCCGCACCACGGGACAAAATCACGTCAGGGGTTAGCGACCTGGTAGCATTTCACCCCGCGCAAGTCCATCCCGCTTTACGGCGGGCTCGGGTTTGAATACCGGGAGCTACTTAGACTCCGCTCCTGGCGTGGCTTAATTTCTATCGTTTGCGGTGGTCAGCGAATCCACCGAACCCCCCAGTCCATTTTTAGGCATTTCCTTTGATGGAGGGGGATAATTAGTGGCTTGATAAGCCAGACAACGGGAAACTGTATTATGAATAGGGTATGAGCGTTTTAAAATGGGAAAAAGTTGAAATCGGCAAAATTTTTTTGGTGATCGGAAATTTCGATCACGCGATATTTGAGGTGCAATCTGCAGAAAATTCTTTTACTATCGCGCCTTTTTCGGCGCTTCTGTCAATTTGGCGGCCAGCAAATCAGCTTAGAGCATAGAGCAGGGTGAGCTGGGTGTGCGACGTCATAAACTGTGTTGTGTATGGTTGTCATGGCTGGAAAAATCACATGACCTCGTTTTGCATAGAACAGGTTTCCTGTTCAGCATCAGTGTTTCAGTGTCTTCACTAGGCAGGACGTGTGCTAGGTCACTCTCAACACAGCTCAGCGACACAGTTCTTCTCTTTATTCATACAGACAACTATGCTTTTAGCTGTGAACAATATAATATAGATAGATTAAAGAATTTCAGTTCTTAGTTATGTAGACAGAGACTTTTAAAGAAGCATCTAGCGCTGTAGAGCCACGGGGGGAAGAGGGGGAGTGCGGATGAACACGGACAGACAGGCAGGCAGGCTTTTGAAAGGAGGGTGTATATTGTGCCCAGCCCAGACTCTGCTTTGAACCTGATTGAAATGCATTTTTTTTTACCACTTTTTGGCAGCACCCCTCGCACCTGAGGTGAAATTGTACCTTTTATTTTGTGCGGGCCAGTTTTGTTCAAAGAGCCACCTTGTACTTACATTAGGATACAGAATTTTCTGTAACTGCTGGTGTATTTCATTGGTCCCAAAAACCCCCTTTTCTTTCCGTATAACTTTTAAATAGTGTTTTTCATTTTGGGTTTGCAGCCCAGTTTTTTTTCAAAGACCCACCTTTTAATTACATTAGGATACAGAAATTTTCTAGTAACTGTTTTCTGTGTCATTGCTGCAAAAAACTGCATTTTCATCCGTGTAACTTTTGAATTGTTTTATTGTGCTTGGTGAATCTCAGTTTGGCGCAGTTGGCATTGTATGTAGTTTGTTGAAACTATCAATTCCTAGTCCTTATGGGCAGTGGTAAATCCCTGGGACTAAGGAAGATTTTGTCTTACGGTTTTTCCCACCAGACCGCATTTAACAGGTTTTCGCTAGAAAACAATTCTGTTTCTAATCCTAGTTGGCTGTAGGAAATTGGGAGGGATTTAAGAATAGCTGTGATTTGCCGTCTTTCCAATAAGAGACTGTCAAAAACTCTTCCATCCTTCTTAAATTTTTATCTTTCTGGGAAAATGAAGCGAATGCAGGTTGGTAAGCGAGCAAAGAGGGGTGTTAGGACATGGAGGTAGAGGTACGAGAGAAGGTTTCTCCTTCCAGTGCTTGCGACAACCGCAAGCCAGGGATCGTCGGTTGCAGGGACCGTCAGGCTGTCATCGCTGGGTCGGTTTCCCTGTGAATCTCAGTAAGAACAGCGTCACCAATTGTTCTTCAGTGTTAATGCAACCTGCATCCAGCAGTCTTTTCCTCTCGTCCTCCCAGTCACGGCCACAAATGTCGTCATCAGCATCGTCAGCATCCTTCCAACATGAAGCGAAGGCAGCCCAAATGTCAACTGTGTAACCCACCCCTGTGGATAATCCATTTTCTGAAGACCTCTTTGATGACAAAATGCGGTTGGGGTCAGAGGCATTTCAAAAGATCAAGAGGCCAAAGAGGATGATTTTATCTGCTTTGACGCCCAATCGCTGATGCCATCAGAGGAGGAGAAGGAAGCCGGTCAATCGCCACAAATCCCGGGCGGTCGGCAACACCTTACAGTGCCTTTGCTTGTAGCCGCAGTCCAGGATGCAGAAAGTCAAGACGTGGAAGTCACCTTGTTGATGATGATGCAACATTTGCGGATCCAACGTGGTCTTTTCAGCAGAATTTGTTGCGAGCGCTTATTTACTGGACGAGGAGGAAGACGATGGGGTAGTGTCAGTACGGGTCCGCCTCAAAAAGGGAGGAGGGCGGTCGCACAAATCGCTGGATTATTCTGCCAGCCACGATCAGCAGAAACACGTCCTCGCTTTTTCGCCGTCGGAAAGATCCCGGACCTCTCAAAACCTGGGGCCTTTTTCGAGCGAGCCTCTGATTCACCCAGCGATGTCATATGCCGCCTTTGTCGTAAAAGCACCAGTAGAGAGAAGAATCTTAGGTGTTTAACCACCACCAATATGTCTAGTCACATGTAGCGAACGCATGAGTTGAAATGGAGGGATCACTTGGCCAAAAAAGGCCACACCGAACCCGGGCTTCCAACCACTGTCACACCCTCTGTCTCCGTCTCCCCTCCCCCGCCACCCCCAACCGTTCCTCAGCTGCCCCTGTCTCTCAGAGTCATGATCCCGGATCAGCCTCCACTTCAGGCTCCAAAAGTCGCACCGAGTACCACCAGCACCACCCGGGGGACCCATCCTACCCCTTCTCCTTCCCCGTTTGACCCGCACGCCATACAATGGCCGTCTAGCAGCCAGCTTCTGTCTACCCGGTTTGGGAGCAGAAGAAACACTTTAAAACCCCCAAACCCTCCCAAGCTAAAAACCTGAAAGTCGGCATTGCCAGGCTTTTGGCCCTTTGGGAAATGTTGCTTTCCGTTGGTGGACAACAGATGGGTTCCACCACATATGGCCATGTTTTGCCCCAAATACCAGATGCTGATCAGGCATTTCTTTTCCAGAAAAGCCGTTCCCTGCCCTGGCCAGCACGGTCATCTAAAATTTCAAGGCGTTGTCTGCATTTTGTGTCCAGCAAAGGGCCCTCTGACCCCCAATTAATGGAATAGTAAGCATGGCCAAGGACTGCTATTATCTCTGTGACAGCTCACTGGGGGGAGCTGGGTGGATGTTCTGGTGGTAACAGTGGCTCTCAGGCTTGGGCACGCTCTTCAAAAACGCAGGGATGGTGCAGGGTTTTTCCTCCAAGGTCCTCTGGTGGCATTCACGTGCCCGAAACACCAGGTCGTGTTGAAATTTTAAACTGTCTTGGAGGGCCCTCAACACACAGGACAGGAGCTTGTGGACGGCTTTTCGCAACGAGGACGTACCTGGCTGGGTGACAAGAACCTTGTGCCAGGCAAGGTGGTGTGCGATAACAGTTGAAATCTCCTGGCCGCCGTTAAGATCGGTAGGCTGGAGCACATCCCTTGCCTTGTCATGAACCTCGTCGTCCCGAAATTTCTAAAGTGTTACCTGGATCTTTACTGCCTGCTGAGGAAGGCTCGAGGTCTGAGCTCACACTTCCGCCGTTCGCACCCTGCTTCATCCCGCCTGGCTGCTACAGCGTCAGCTCGGCTCCCCTTAAACGTCTCATTGTTGCGTGGCAACACGCTGGAATTCCACCTTCACATGCTCAGCGATTGTGGCAGCAGCGCAATGCCATTACGCAGTACAAAGTGACACGTGTCCTGACAAGCAGTGGTGCGGACCTCAGGGTGTTGGCCATGAGAGTGGAGGAGGTGAAAGAGCTCTGCACCATCCTTGCCAGTTTTGAAGAAACACCAAAATGGTCAGTGCGGACAATTGCCCTTGTCAGCATGGCATTGTGGTCATCTTTGTTCTGGAACGATCGTTTGGACACTTGAAACATCAGGTCCCCCCAGCGACGGAGGAGGAGACGGGACACAGATGCGGACATGGAGCCTTTCTTCCATCGAATCTAGAAGGCGACAGTTTTCACAGTTTAATTGGTCTTCTTAGGCAGTGGTTCAGGGTCAGGGCCAGTTTCAAGGCAACGCCTCAGCTCTCAGGGTGCATCATTGAGAAAGTCAGGGCTGTGTTGAAGCTGTGCCGGGAGGAAGCGGAGGAGGATGAGGTATTCCCTGGACACTGACGTTACCCCGTCCCTCCCTTAGAAAGAGGTTGGCATGAATTTGGGTGGAGGAGGAAGATGGAAAGATCGTTTGCTAGTGCCCCTCGACCCAGGGTTGGGGAAATAAAGGGCCCCATCTCTCCTGAGTGTTTTGGATGCTATTTCCCTAAAACAGACCCCTGCATTAAGGCCATCAAATGAAACATTACTGGGTGGCCCCCCTCTCGATCCCCGGTAAAAAATAAAAAAACCTGCACTTTTTTCCCACCCCCAAAAATGAGAGTAAATGCAAAAATTGGAGCCGTGTGATTGTCAACTGGAGACATCTGTTTCGTCTGCTTCACTTTCATAAATGTACGAGGGAACACGTCGCAAGTGATAGCATTTAGAGTCCCAAGTAGTGGCGGCAGCGCAGCAGCGGTTTTTGTGGCAGAAGCCTAATGGGTGCCTCTGGCAATTTTATTTCCACCTCCCCAAGCATGTCCTGCAGGGCCCAAAAAATTTACAAGGCAGGGTTAAGATCTTGGTGAGATTTGCTTCACATGATGTTTTTGGATGTGGCCCGGACCAATCGATTTTTGGGTACCCCAAAAGGTGATGGCCCGAGCTCGCTCGCCATGCTTAGGTGTTGTCTGCCCAGCAGCCAGGTTATGTGAGTGACTTTCGCACAGCTGGAGGAGTTTTACGACAAAAGCATCCCGGGTTTCCCCGATAATGGGATTTTTGCTTTCTCAAGATGAATCAGGGTGGATTTTGTGTTGTGGCCCAAATTTCCCCGGGTCACCCATTAGTTGCCAATTACTTACTTTTCTTTCCCAAAAGAAAAAAAAATTTCTCTTGAAAAATTTTTTTTAAAAAGATCATTTCTTACTGCAATTTTTATTTCATTTCCAAAAAATTCATTTTTTTTGGGGTTTTCGGTGAGGGGGATGTAAAAACACCAAGGTTTCATGAAAAAAACGTATTCCATTTATCCCCTTTTTCTTTATTTTTTTTGCATGCAACGGTTTTGGGGTCTGGTGCTGTGGTACAGCTATAATCGGTTTTGGAAAAAAATTGGTTTGGTGGCATTTCTCCCCCACAATTTTTAAAAATGGGGAAGTCATTTTTATAATTTTTGGGTTTTTGCTGCTGTGAAATTTCGCAATATTACAGTCCATTCTAAAAATTGTTTTTTAAAGACATTTGTTTTCACAATTGTCAAGGTGGCCAAGGGTGATGGGCTGTCAAGAAAAGGAATAGGTTTGACAATGTTAATGGCACTATTGCAAAAATGACTTTTTTGCAAGATCTTTAACTTTTTAGAATCCCGTGTGGACAACCCATTTAATACAATTAAAAAAAAAGAGAAACAAAGACGTGGTGGGATTCCATCCTAAAAGTGGTGGTTGAAAGATTCCTTTTTCCGGCACTTTTTAATCTGTGGGTCAGACAGGTTTTAGGGTCATGCTGCGTTCAAAGACAGGGATAGTCAATGTCCAGTTCAAATAAAAGGATGGTTCAAATAATACTGCCTTCTGGCACTTTTTAATTTGTGGGTCATGCAGGTTTAAGGGTCATGCTGTGGTACAAGACAGGGATAGTGAATAGTCTGTAAGTTTTTTTCTGTGACTCTTGTTGCCTAATTGTGTTGCCTAAGATGTAGCACGTATCCATTTTACTGTTGTGGATGTTAATTTCAGTTTCTCCAGCCCTGTTTGGGTTTAAGAATGAAGGTGTTGTTCCTCTCCCATAGACTTTAATGGTCATCGGCGATAATCTATTATCGACTATCGGATATCGGCATGATAATTGACGATATCGACTATCGATAGTTGACGCAATCGCTCATCACTAGTTACTAGTTATATATGATGATCAGATTGATGATATGATATGATATGATTATCTGTAGATTGTAAGCCCTCGCGGGCAGGGCCTTCACCCCCTCTGTGCCAGTCATAAGTCATTCACTGTTATCATTGTACCTGTTTGACATATGTTATGTATGTAACCTCCCTTTTTGAATGTACAGCGCGCTGGAATCAATGGCGCTCTAAAATAAATAATAATAATAATAATCAGGTGATAGATAATGTAGCGATTTAAAAGAGGACTCAGACATGGGGATAACGTGCTTTCGAAATGTCACGGCTGCAAGATGCAGCAAGCTGATGCTCCTGCCAACTCTACAGCTACATAACTGAAGGAAATGACTTAATTGCTGCAAAAACATTGAAAGGATGGACTAAAAGCACCGCCAGGTTTTTCATTAATTATATTTACCTCTGAAATCAGTGAATGGTATTATTGGAGTTTTGTAAATATTTAAACAATTTAAGTAATGAAATAAGTCTGTGTAAATTGTTTATTGTGCTAGATATATGAGGTGGACACCTTAATCAGGCTTACTGGCGAGTGCATACTACAATATATGCAGCAAATCTATCTATTTTTGAAGGGCCTATATAACTACTGTACCTAGCTAATGGGGGCCCTATATACCTACCTGCAAGAGGGGCCTCTATTTACCTATCTAGCTACTAGAAGCCTTATATAACTTCATACTTAGCAGAGGTCTATATACCTACCTACCAAGTGGGCCTATATACCTAGTTAATAGAGACACCCACCTAACTACCAGGGCCCCAAGGGGGATTTCATTACCATTTGGGGCACAATGGACGGGGTGTTTGTACATAGGTGGGGGGGCACAGGTGGGAAGATGATAGAAAAGTGAGGAGTCTCAGGTGTTTGTATTATAAATTCTGTAGGGATGAGTCATGTCTGGGAGAAGTCATCATGGTGGTCTGGACTGAATGGAGAAAAAAAGGGAACGTGAACGACTCATCAGACAAGATGTCCCCTGCGAGTCACTAAATGTAACTGCACCGTAATCACTTATGTGTGAAGAGTGACTGTGTACCCTGGTAATTACTACTATATAGTTACTGTATGGTGGTAATATTGGTCTTGATGTAATGGTTTATATTCAGTATCTTTATGTGGAGATATGTGGTAATGATTTTGTGGTATTATTGGTCTTTGTATATTGTTTTTATTGGTGTGCTGGTTTGGTCAGTAATATGATATTTGTCACCATATGGTAGTAATATGTGGCCCTATTATTTGGTTTTTGTACATTGTTATGTGGTTATATTTCTCTTTGTAAACTGGTTTGATGACACACAGTGATCATGTGGCACAGAGGAGTAACATGAAGCTTCTGGGCCCTAGTGCAAATAGTGCAATGGGGCAACTCAGTTACCATGTGCCATTGACAATTCTGTGGCAAAACGGCTTTTAGGGCCCCCTCAGACTGCAGAGCCTGGTAGCGACTGCTACCTCTGCACCCCCTATAGCTATGCCCCTGATTGGGCAGTATTTGCTGGCCTTTGTATACATACTGACCTGCAAAATATAGACAAACTTTACGTCATAAATTCCAACAAGAACTAGACCCAAAAACATTAGCGCGATTGTATTTTATTTCTTGTTCTACCCACAAAGAATGTTTTCTTTTTTGGAGAGGGAGCCAGACACTTTGGCTGTATAGGGCCATGAAATTTCTGATGGTGGCCCTGCCTAACAGGACTAATCATTAAGTTTAAGTGTATGTTCACACGCCATAATTGCAGGGTGTATTTTGGCATATAATTGCGCTGCAATACACCCGAAATGCACCCCGCAATTACGGTAATTCATAGTGAGCTATGATTACCCTCCGTCTTCCCTCCATCTACCCTCCGGGGTAATAGAAGTTAATGGGGCCACCACCCCACCCCCTCGCTTTAGAAGTACTTGCTGGCGAATGCATACTGTTAAAACACCCGGCGTATTCTGGTGCGTATACACCGTGTGAACATATCCTTAAAGTATGTTCACACAGAGTGTTTTGAAGTGTAAATGTATGCTTCAAAATCAGCTTTCAGATCTGTTTCAAAAACCGCCTTACTAGAGACGCAGTTTCTTATGAGGATCTTACGGGCAAAAAATGCCTCAAGAATTGACTTCACTTATTTTTACGGCCGTCACTTCGTCCAAAAAATGGCTCGCAATTACGCTTGTCAAATACGCTTCATGTGAATGACAAGGCATATTTTACATTATTTTCAATGAAGGAAGATTTGAAGCTCGTCTGAGGCTGATTTTGGGCCATTTTCCAGGGCGTTAAACACGCTTAAAATATGGCCCAAAAAACATTGTGTGAACATATTCTAACAGCATTGCAGGGCCTAGTTCAGCTGGTTGTACTCCAGGATTTGAACTTATATATGATGTTGTGGAAATAGACATACACTGCATTAGGGCATGTTAAAACAGGGTATGGATTTTCCACAGCTGATCCATGTGCAGAAAATGTGAAGCACATTACAGCAGCAAAGCAGATGAGAGTTGGATGTATTCACACAGCCTTTTTCAATCCAAAAAACCGATTGAAAAGCGCTGCGTAAAATGTATCCAAAGACGTACCCAAAGTGTGGTGTGTGTTTGGAGGGTTTTTCCCTGGCAGAAAAAATGCCCCCTTTTATTTTTAAAATTGGGGTGTCGCTGTATAAAACGGAAATCAAGACTAAAATTTGTGCTTCAAAAAGATGCAAAACAAACAATATCAGTAGCACTCTAAAAAAAACACTAAAAAACTTTCAAAGGGGAAACTTTAAAAATTTTTTTAGAAAAAGAAATTTTGCTAATATAAAAAATTAAAAAAAAATTTAGGTTTTATAAAAACCTCAAATTGTATCATATTTTTCTTTTTTGGCAAAAAATGCTTTTTCCAAAAATTCTTATGCCCTTCTTTGACTGTTTTTTGGGTGTTTCTAAGTGCTACTGTTATTGTATTTGTTTGCATAACTTTTGCTGCCACAACAGGTGAAACCAAAATTACTTTTAAATTTTTTAAAAAACAGATGGGTTTTAAACCCAGATTTTGAAATTTTGGGGACTGTTTTTTATTGGGGATGTAGTAGTCCCCAGCTTAGATTTTGCATTTCCCACCCCCCCTTCAAGGGTTTTTTAATCGATCAGGTTTATAGCGGGAAAATTTTAAACCCCTGAAGTGTGGGGTCTGAACAGAAAATTGGGAAAAGGGTGGGCATATAGCGTGGGTTTCCCAAAACAAATTTGGGGTTTAATTTGCCGCGGTAGGTGGGTTTTTACAGTTTTAAATCCAAAGTGTACACAAAACCCCCTCAAATGTTTTTATATTTTTTTTTTGGGCAGAAATACTGTTCCAAAAATTCTTATGTCCTCTTTGACGGGTTTTTTTGTGTTTCTAGAGTTTTAAATGAAATTGTTTTTTTGTTTGCAAGCTTTTACTGCCAACCAGTGTGCCCCAATATGTTTATTTTTTCAAAACCCGGAGTTGCAAAACCAAGATTTTGTTTTTTAAACTCCCATCATAAAGATATGCATGTAGCGTCTGAAACTGTGGTGTTTTACATTGAGCTATGTAAAAACACACTGCACATTGTTTGATGCATTTTGGTTCCAAAAAAAACGGGGTCCAAACCCCGTATCTTTAAAAAACCCCCATGAACATCCCCTTTTAAAAAAAATTTTCATCCATGTGCTGTCATGTGAAAATCAAACTGCTGTGCTGATTTTAAAAAGCCACGGCTTTCCAATACCATGTAAATTTATTCCTTATTTTTGCCATTGACTTTAAGGCGGAACTGAAAATGTGCAGAAAATTTACAATTGTGAAAATGCCACAGATCCACAGCTGTGGATTTTAAATACGATTTTTCTCCATTTTTTTTTAAAACCTTTTCAAAGCATATTTAGCTTTTAAAAAACCTTGCAGCAAATCGGGCAAAAAATTTATTTGTGGATAAAGAAGTTCCCTAAACCCCATGACTTATACCCCCCGTAAATACCCTTTTTGTTTACTTTTATTGGGAAACTTAGTGTGCAAGTAATTAAAAAATATGTTTCTATATAGCATATTACTTTTACTAGTAAGCACTGAAATAAAGTAGGTCATTATCCATTGCAAAGGGATGACAGGAATTCCTGACACACCTGAAGAATTTCATAACAACTGTTTTATTTTTATCCATCATTGCAATAGACTTGTGAGGAAGTGTTCAAGGTGCAAACTATATGAAGAGGGTGGAGCATTGCCACACCTGATCATCAGCCTTTTTACATTTACAAGTTTCTAGCTACCTTAGCTCTGACTGTATATGATGATATCTGTAAAACTGCTCCCATACTACACATGCACCCGTGCCTCAGTTGTTAACCCTATCTTAACAATATACACTGCAAAGCTTCATGCTGGCTGGACAGCTAAAGAAAGACATATCAGTTTTAAAAGAAAAACGTAGTCTAGAAGATCACACTGGCACTAGTTTAGATAAATAATAGTTACAGATAAATATCTATTTCTTTGTATCATGGAGCATTCTATTAGGGTGCGTTTACATGGCAAAGGACAAAAACAGCTCGGTTTTGACCTCAGCAGAAACGTTCATTAGGGCCTGTCCCCAGGGTACAGAGCAAATACCGGTCGGATTATCCGACCGATATTTGCTCTGTTTTGGAGCCATGTACATGGCCGCAGGGGGATGGCTTTTCTCCGTGGTTTGCAGAGAAAAGCCCGTCCCCCTTCGCATTGAAATGTTCACGTTCCGCCCGAAAACCGGGCGAAAGAATGAACATGTTCAATCTTTTTCGGAGCACCAGCAATCTAGGAAAAGTCCAGCTGGACGGATTTTCCACAGAGGTCCGTGTAAAAGTTTGTCAAATCCGAAAACCGTCTTCAAAAACGTCTGCCAAACCGGCCATGGGGACATGCCCTTACAACCGGTTTTAGACACAAAAAACGGTCGGTTTTTCTGAGGTTTTGGTTTTTGAATGGTTTTTGTCACTGATTTTGTCCAGGTTTCCCCAACGGTTTTTGGACTATTTTTCAAGCAGAAAAATATACTGAGTGCAAAAGTATTCCTGATTGATGCAAGAAACCATGTGATTTTTTTTTATCTCCACCCAGTGGTCACTCCTTGGGCCCGGTTCACACGGCTTATTGCCGACATAATTGCGGGACGGATTTCGCCCTGCAATCACGCCGGCTGCCAAGCATAGAGCTTCATTATTCACGGCGTGTACACGCCGTAAATAATTGACATGTCACTTTCTCCCCGCTCGGCGCATTCGCCGAGCGAGGAGGAGAGACGGAATCCATAGTTCTCTATGAGAACTGTGGATTATCATAATGGCTGCAACGGATTCCAGACGTATTGCAGCACAGTACGGCGCACAATACGGCTGCAATCCGTCCCTGCAATAAGCTGTGTGAACGGCCCTTTGAGATTCCAGTGCCCATCTTGGAATTGTCTCAGCAAGACATTGATTGTGTGTGCTGCAGGCTCTTTTTTTTTTAAAAAATAATATAAAATGAGTTTTCTCCAAATATTAGACAACTGGGGTAAACATGTATAAATCCCTTTTTCCATCAGAAACAGGAAATGGTTTGCAGGACCTTCCTGTGTTAAAAAAGTGCAAAAGAACCTGCAAAACATACCCACTATAGGTGACATCATTCTTCACTTTTTTTTGCAAAAAACCTAAAACCGCGCCAAAAGCCTGGACAAAATCCGCTCACTCACCTTCTGAGCGGTTTACATTGACTCCAATGTTAATTTTCCATCTGGAAACCGGGTGGGAGAATGAACATGTTCAAAGTTTTTCGGATGCCCGGCGGAAAATCCGTTCATTGGGGAATGGTGAACATTTTTTCTATTGAAGTCTATGGGGGAGTGTTGCTTGCAGGTTTTCAGAAGGTTTCTAAAACCACAAACCGTCTGAAAAATGGACCAAAAACCCTTGCCGTGGGGACATGCCCTTACTGTTCCCATTTTGCAGGTTTAGGGGAAGAACCGAAAATAAAAGAACAAAGACAAAAAACAGACTGCTCACAACTAAGTATGGAACAAAAATGGACACAATACGACATTAAAAAACTGAACAAACTGTAATAGAAATGACCTATATAGTGCATCTATATTTGATCCTTTTTATATAGAAGTGTGAATGAAAGAAAAATGGAACTTAATTTACCTAAAAACACAACAAAGCCATACTTACAGCTCAATGGCTGAACTGTAGACTGAACTCAGTAGGAGGCAACACAAGACCCTGTGCTACTAGGGAAAGACATAACAGGAGCACATAAATAATGAGCAGAAGCTCACACACCTCTCCACTATGGGAGCAATTGAATGATACAAAACTGCACATTAAATAAGTACCAGTTCACACCAGTATGCAAAAAGCCACAGCATAATACATGGATAGACTGCACAAATGCAAAAATACCGATAAGGCTGAGTGCACACTGAATTTGACCACCTATTTTTTTTTTTTTTTTTTACTAGCTTTTCTATTGGCTGTCACTCGTATTTTCTTGCTATTTGATTGGGTAGGTTTGTTTATATATTTTATGACGGATACAAACATATACACTTGAAACATGGGCACAAACACTAAGATCCGTTTTCCATTGACATACATTGTACTGTAGCATAACGTTTTTTTTTTCAACTTGAAAAAGCGCAGCATCCTGCGTCCTGCACCTACAGTGAGGAAAAAAAGTATTTAGTCAGCCACCAATTGTGCAAGTCCTCCCACTTAAAAAGATGAGAGAGGCCTGTAATTGACATCATAGGTAGAACTCAACTATGAGAGACAAAGCGGCACATGTATGAAACGGTTTTGGTCTAAAACTCATGGGTTTCTATGGGGGAAAAAGTGAGTTATGGACCAAAACCGTTTCATACATGTGGCACAAAATGAGAAAACAAATCCAGAAAAACACATTGTCTAATTTGAAAAGAATTTATTTGCAAATCATTGTGGAAAAATAGTATTTGGTCAATAACAAAAGTTTTGGGGAAACCAGTGTCGCTAGACATTTTCTAGAGCAGAATCAGACCTTACCAGGATTAAGATGGGCGGTGTTGGAGGAAATACATGAAAAGGAAGGACATAGTGTGGAAACGCAGCTTCTACGATGGGAAGCTAGATGGATCCACACTATGAACACTTTGATCCCGACCGGAATGAATGAGCAGTTAGGCTTAAAAGCATTTTTGTAAAAGTACTGTATAATGGCGTGTAGTTCATTGTGACGTAATACATCGTGTGATATAAATACCATGATGGAAGTAGTTAGCACATGCTTGAGAAAGGGGGAGGAGCCCCCAAAACGTCATGCGCGCCCGCACTACGCCCGCCTGTACAAACAGTGAACTCCACATGGAATAGCCACGCTATGCTGATAGCAAGTGTACTCGTCTAAGAAATGAGTCTATGCCGCTTTCTATGGACTTGAACCAACTGAACTGCAAGAATAAAAGTGTAACCACTTGAAGTTTCATTTTGTGGAAGCTTTTAATAAATTTTGATACATTGTATGATCTATTGTCTACTACTGATCTGTTCGGCTTTGCAAGGGAAATTGAGGAGTCTACATGTAGCAGTGGCTTATTATATGCGGCTACAATACACTTTACTACCTGAATATTATCACAGACAATAACAAAAGTTCATCTCAATACTTTGTTATATATCCTTTGTTGGCAATGAGAGGTCAAACGTTTTCTGTAAGTCTTCACAAGGTTGGCACACACTGTTGCTGGTATGTTGGTCCGTTCCTCCATGCAGATCTCCTCTAGAACAGTGATGTTTTGGGTCTGTCGCTGGGCAACATGGACTTTCAACTCCCTCCAAAGGTTTTCTATGGGGTTGAGATCTGGAGACTGGCTAGGCCACTCCAGGACCTCGAAATGCTTCTTACGAAGCCACTCCTTCGGTGCTCTGGCTCTGTGCTTAGAATCATTGTCATGCTGAAAGACCCAGTAACATTTCATCTTTAATGCCCTTACTGATGGAAGGAGGTTTGCACTCAAATTCTCACGATATATGGCCCCATTCATTCTTCTATGTACATGGATCAGTTGTCCTGGTCCCTTTGCAGAGAAACAGTCCCAAAGCATGATGTTGCCATCCCCATGCTTCACAGTAGGTATGGTGTTATTTGGATGCAACTCAGCATTCTCTCTCCCCCAAACACAATGAGTTGTGTTTCTACCAAACAGTTCTACTTTGGTTTCATCTGACCATATGACATTTTCCCAATACTCTTCTGGATCTGGCATACTCGGAACCCTGGGGTGGCCCCTTTAAGATGGTTGTTGTCACGGGTAACGGTGTATGGCACGAGGGTAATATGGTGGCTAACTTCCCCAGGGACCTGAGTACCCAAAAATTCTTCGTTGTCCCTAGTCAAGACACCAATCAATAGACAACCAATGCCAGGGTTCGGAAACAACGGTAGTTGCATTTATTTGCAGCAATAACTAGTTGAGCCCTTGTCTCTGGATGCAACCTACAATAACTGTGATGCAGTAACAAGGACTTGACTTGAGTATGATGTAATGCGGCAGCTTTGATAATGATACAAACAGTCTCTGAGTATGTGTCAGACTCTGGTAACTTGAGATGCTGGGAGTAGTATTACTTTAGAAAGATAACTGATTACAGACCTTATTCCTGAAGAGTGGATTCTTACACCAAGGGCACAGGCTTTGAGAAAAAGACCTGGTTTGAAGGACCTCTGATTCTTGAATACTCGGATTTGAGACAGACTGAAGCTACTTCCGCACGCGTTGACGCATGAGAAGTGCGTGGATCTCTGACTTGAAAGCCAGGAGAAGACTATGACCGCTGGTGGGAGACCCTCTATTCCCAGACGTCGGACAGAAGGTTTTCTGACTGGACTTGCACCCTCCTGAGTAGCACTGGAGATCCTGTGTAAGTCCCTTAGGTGGTAGGAGAATTAAGGACAGGTTTGAGGTAGGCTAGGGGCCTAGCAGAATGGCTGAGGTGAGCCAGGGAGCAACACACACCTTGACTTGCCGGAGACCTCGCACACCTCCCGATGGAGGAGCAGAGACTAACTGCCTAACTGCCTAACTGCCTCTGGCCAGCCGTTGGTGTTGGCATGGTAGCAGAGGGGTCACATGTCAGAGAGCTATTGCATCATTTTGAACGACAGGTTATGCAGCCAATCAGCAGATATACATGTTATACATAGGCAAATGTTATAACAAGGAACCAAACAGCAGAGGGCGACCTAGAGAATACTTTAGACTGCAATATTATGATTTCTTTTCTGCACTGAAACATTGTGACAGAATACAGCAAAATATGGAACAAAGAAATCTTCAGTGCTGGGTCACTACAATCTTCCCCTCTGAGAAAGAAGCCGTCCTCGGCGACTGTCTAAACAACATGACTTAGTGCTAATAGACATAAAAACACAACACTGGGTTAAAACAATATAGTGCAAATAACCATGTTAAGAACACTTTGATAACTGGGTAGTGCCTTGGTAGCAAGAGAGTTCTCTGTGGGCAATTAGAACCATCGTCCATCACAAGCTCTGTGGCAGGCACTAGGGAAATAAAAGGCAATGTCCTCTTAGTCCATAGGCTGGGTATAGTGACTAAGGTGCTTGGTCTGAGACCAGGTGTGAGGCTTAAACGTTACATGGAATAGTTATCTAACTAACTAACTAACTAACTAACTAACTAACTAAGGCAATACAAATATACAGCAATAAATATATATGGCAAACATATGTACAAGCAGGTAATATATATATGCATACAGTACAGCATTTCACTCTCTGTAGCGTACCGGTGGTGTTCCTTTGGTTGAGCGCTCAGATCTTCTGAGGGTGATGCTCTCTTCACCAGCTGCTTGAACTGGAACAGATTGAGGAACTTCCGCTGGAGGCGGCAGGTAAGTGAGAGCAGCATTAGAGGGTGCAACTGGCACAGGCATATGTACTACTTGGTAGCCTGCTGGTATGAGAAACGGTGTAACTCTCAAGGTGTCCTCAAAGGAGGGTTCTCTTGGCGGAGACACTGGTACTGGCTGGTATACTTGAACAGGTGGGTGAGAAGGTGCTGTGAAAGCTTGGGTATCTTCTCTGGTACATAACTTTAACCTGTTACGGTGTACAGTCTGAGGTGCCATACCAGGCTTCTTGACTTCATACACATCAGATTCAGGGTAAGGTATGGAAGTCACTGTGTACGGTTCAGGTTCCCATAGACAGTCCAACTTGTCTGAGCGGTGATATTTCTTGAGCCAAACCTTGTCTCCCACTTCTAGTGGAGTGGCATTCGCTCTTTGGTTGTATGAGCCTTCTTGTCTTCTGCGAGCTTCTTCCATCCTTCTGTCAACAATTTCTCGGGCATCTTGGATCCTCCTTTGGTGTTCTTGTACCCAATCTGTATTAGGCAGAGGGTTTATGGAGTCGGGAACTTGTACCCCTAAAGCACGGTCTTGTGGGAGTTGACCTTGATGTCCGAACATCAAGTAGAATGGTGAATAGCCAGTGGAACAGTGAGTGGTGTTATTGTAGATCTCAACCATCTCGTCTAGCAACTGTGGCCATTCTATCTTCTTAGAGATAGAAGCTGTTCTCAACATGTTGATAAACACTTGGTTGATTTTCTCGCATAGGCCGTTCCCTTGAGGGTGGTATGCTGTAGTGCGAAGCTTTTTACATTCATGGTAGGAACAAAGTTCTTGGAAGAGCTGGGATTCAAATGCTGGACCCCGGTCTGTTAATACGGACTCTGGGCAGCCATAGTGCTTCACGTACTCCCTGTAGAAGATGATGGCTGTAGTACGAGCAGTTAAGTCTCTGACAGGAACAACAACTACCCACTTGGAGTAGTGGTCGACCATCGTTAGGGCGTATGTATATCCAGATCTTGTTGGAGCCAATTTCACATGGTCTAGGGCAACAAGTTGGTTTGGCCTTCGAGACGTAATGGGGTGTAAAGGTGCTCTTGCTTCCTTTCTCCCGGCTTTGGATATGTTGCAGGCGGGGCACTCATTACACCAGTTCTCAATGTCGGTTCTCATGCCGATCCAATAGAATCTCTGGCGGATGGTTGCTTCGGTCTTGTAGACACCGAAATGGCCGGACTGGTCATGATAGGCGTCGAGTACTATCTTAGCATCACGTCTTGGGATAATGATCTGGTGGCGTCTCTCGCCTGAAACTGGATCCAGAGATTTTCTCACAATTATGCCTTTGTTAAGAAAGAGTCTTTTCCTTTGTCTCCAGAGACGTCGTAGTTCCACGTCAGGGTATGGTTTCCTGATCCTCAGCGGGATTCTACCAGTAGAGAGGTAGTCGTAGATTTCTCCAAGAACTCTGGACTCATCTTGGATAGTTTGCCATCGGGATAAGTCTTGATAGGGATCTGACTTGAATTGAGGCTCTCTATCAGGTTTAGGCGCAGTGATATTGTTCTGCGTAGCGAATCTCTGATAAAAGGGAGGCATTTCCACGTCTTCCCAGTCGTCTTCCTCTGGTGGCTCCTCACCTTTAGGTAGGCGGGATAACGTGTCAGCGTTCACGTTTGTCTTGCCACTTCGGTATTTGATCTCGAAGTTAAAGCTGGCCAGTCTGGATGCCCAACGTTGCTCTAAGGCACCAAGCCGTGCGGTATTGAGGTGTGCTAGCGGGTTGTTGTCCGTGTATACGGTGAACGGTGTAGCCGTGAGGTAATCTCTAAACTTCTCGGTGACGGCCCACACGAGTGCTAGTAGTTCTAGCTTGAACGAGCTATAGTTGTGGTCATTCTTTTCCGCTCCCCTCAGGCTTCGGCTGGCGTAGGCAATAACCCTTTCTCGGTTGTCTTGAACTTGCGACAGGACTGCTCCTAGGCCTAAGAAACTTGCATCCGTGTATAGAAGAAATGGATGGTTATAATCAGGGTAGGCCAAGATTGGAGGCGATGTCAGCAAGGTTTTTAGGGTTTGGAACGCTGTTTCTTGATGGTCAGACCACTCAACAAAAAGTCTTCGGTCATAGTGCTCTCGGGGACAACCACGAAGTAGTTCGGTAAGTGGTTCCGCTACTTGTGCAAAGTGTGGTATGAATCGGCGGTAATAGCCGGCAAATCCAAGAAAACTTCTTACTTCCTTAACTGTTTTAGGAGTGTCCCAATTTTCCACAGCTGAGACTTTCTCGGGGTCAGGCTGTATTCCTTCAGCACTCACGACATGTCCCAAGTAGTTTACTCGTGGCTTGAGTAGGTGGCACTTAGATGGTTTGATCTTGAGGCCATGGTCTATCAGGACCTGGAACACTTCGGCCAAATGCTTGATGTGGTCTTCGTAGGTACGGGAATAGACAATCACATCGTCCAGATAGAGCAGGACACTTTGGAAATTAACATGACCGAGGCATCGTTCCATCAAGCGCTGGAAGGTAGCAGGGGCGTTACACAACCCGAATGGCATGCTTGTGAACTCGTAGAGTCCCATCGGTGTTGTAAATGCTGTCTTCTCTCTGTCCTCAGGGGCCATTGGTACTTGCCAGTATCCACTTGTGAGGTCTAGTGTCGAGAAGTAGGCAGCGGTGCCCAGAGCAGCGATAGATTCCTCGATACGTGGAAGTGGGTAGGCATCTTTGTGTGTGATGCCGTTTAATTTCCTGTAATCAACGCAAAAGCGTATGTTCCCATCCTTCTTTTTCACAAGGACTATAGGGGCGGCCCATGGACTTTGGCTTTCTTGTATCACCTTGGTGTCCTTCATTTCCTTAATGAGTTTCTTCACCTGCTGATAGCTGGCAGGAGGAATAGGCCGGTGTTTCTCCTTGATGGGCGGATTATCGCCAGTGTTTATCTTGTGCTGAATGAGGTTGGTTTTGCCAAAATCAAGAGAATGTTTACTGAATGCTTCATGGTGTCTCTTAGCTAATTTGCGAACTCCATTGACTTGCTCGACGGGGGTATTAGAATCTCCAATGCTGAGTTCATCCCACCAGAGAGTATGAGTGTTGTCGGAGTCTTTACAGGAAGCTCTAATAGACTTCTGGTAAGCGATAGTCTCTTCACTCAAGACATCCTCCGGATCGAGCTGGTAGAGCATCGCGACAGTGGTAAACTTGTGAAGCTCGCTGGGGGAGTCACTGAGGTTTACAAGGCGTACGGGAACCTGACCATTCGAGACGGTTACGATGCTCCTAGCTGTTTTGACAAGAGGTCGGCCATCAATTTCAATGGAGTCAAGCAGAGCTTCGTAGTCGGCATTGTCTAGTCCTGGACGAACTCGGCACCAGATAAGGGTTTCACTGTTGGCTGGTAAAACAATTGAACGAGCGTCTCTAGTGCGGACACGGCAAATCTCTCCACGATCATTAACAAATCTCTGTTGAGCTACGAGCGCTTTGATAGTCTTCTGTACTGTTTGCCTATAGTGGGAGGAAGCATGGGGCAAGGAAGCATGTAAAGCATGTAAAACTTCAGTAAATACATGACGCATGATATTCATACCTAAAACTACAGTAGTTCTATCTCCCTGAACCTCTGTAGCTATCACACCTTGTCTATGCGTACAGTAGGCTCCCAGTAGCCTAGTTGTTCGATGGGTTGGCCATTACCCGCAAACAATTTCAATTTGGATTTCCCAGCCGGACATAACACATCAGGACCCCAATGTTTCTCAAAAATGTGTCGGGGCACGGTAGTAACTTGAGAGCCTGTATCCACAAGGGCTTCAAGAGGTACCTTGTCTATCCAGATGGTTACATGCGGACATGGCGAGAGGAACCTTGAGAACCATTGCGGTTCCTCTGGGCCTGTGGTTCTACCTCCCGAGTGACGGCCCTTGGACTCAGGGGTAGCCCGTTTAACTGGAAGCATCGAAAGCGGTGGTGTCCATGACGTCTACAGTAGCTACAGTAAGGTCTTTCTCGTGAAGCAAATCTTTGAGGCGGGGGCCTATCAGGGTTTGGACGGTCATGACCAGGCTCTGGAGTTACAGTTCTGCTTACAGATGACTCATGTGAGGATGGCGTAGAGTGCCCTTTTAACTCTTTTAGAACTTGGCAGAGTGAGTCAACAACTTGGGCAAGGGTATCAGGTGTGACAGTAGTGGTAGCAGGTGTAGTGGTCTGTGCTGCTTGGACAGCTTGTACGGAAGAGGCGGTAGATGGTGCAATACTAGGGATTCCACCAGCCAGGTCTGGGGAATATGAAGAAGGAATGTAGCTGGTACAAGAAGAGTCAGTCCCGATTACTCGCAATGCTAGAGCTTTGAAATCTAGAAATGGCATACTGGGATTCTGTGCGGATAACATGCGTAGTTGACTTTGTGCCATTCTAGAGTCCACTCCTTCAATGAAGCATTAGTAATTATGCTCTCAGCAGCTGAAGAATCAATAGTGTCAATCTGTTGTAGGGCCCTGTAGGCGGATTGAAGTGCTAAAGCATATTCCCTGAGACTCTCACCTGCTTTCTGTTGTCTGTTGTAGAACTTGAGGCGGATTTCAGTTGGTGACTGTACCTCAAATTCTCAGGCGATCAAGGATTTGTTTGACAGTGGTTTTCTCAGTAGCTGGCCATGAACGAACTTCCTCTACAGCGGACCCTTCGAGTTGGCCCAAGAGTAGCTGTACCTGCTGAGCAGGGGAAAGCGAGACAAGTTCGAGCGTGCGTGTAATCTTCTCCCTGAAGTCAGCTAGTGTGTGTGGTTCTCCCCTATAGCTTGGGAGACTAGAAGTTCCAATAAAGAATGGTACTCCTATAGCAACTGTAGGTGCAGGAACGTTGTCAATAGCAACAGTTGGTGGTGCAGCAACATTAGCAGATGAAGTAGAAGGACTACTAGGACCAGCAGAGTCATGGGTACTTGCTGTAGACATTGTGAATGAATTGGATGTACTGTCCTCCCAAGAAGAGAAGAAAAAAAAAAATAGGTGCCTGTCACTTTAAAAAAAAATTCTCTTTCACTATAGCGCTGCTAGGCAGGGTACCCCGGTACTTGTAGTGCAACAGCTCTATCCTGTTCGTGACGCCACTTTTTCCTTCCTTGGCATACTCGGAACCCTGGGGTGGCCCCTTTAAGATGGTTGTTGTCACGGGTAACGGTGTATGGCACGAGGGTAATATGGTGGCTAACTTCCCCAGGGACCTGAGTACCCAAAAATTCTTCGTTGTCCCTAGTCAAGACACCAATCACTAGACGACCAATGCCAGGGTTCGGAAACAACGGTAGTTGCATTTATTTGCAGCAATAACTAGTTGAGCCCTTGTCTCTGGATGCAACCAGGAATACAATAACTGTGATGCAGTAACAATGACTTGACTTGAGTATGATGTAATAGCGGCAGCTTTGATAATGATACAACAGTCTCTGAGTATGTGTCAGACTCTTGTAAGTTGAGATAACTGATTACAGACCTTATTCCTGAAGAGTGGATTCTTACACCAAGGGCACAGGCTTTGAGAAAAAGACCTGGTTTGAAGGACCTCTGATTCTTGAATACTCGGATTTGAGACAGACTGAAGCTACTTCCGCACGCGTTGACGCATGAGAAGTGCGTGGATCTCTGACTTGAAAGCCAGGAGAAGACTATGACCGCTGGTGGGAGACCCTCTATTCCCAGACGGTCGGACAGAAGGTTTTCTGACTGGACTTGCACCCTCCTGAGTAGCACTGGAGATCCTGTGTGAGTCCCTTAGGTGGTAGGAGAATTAAGGACAGGTTTGAGGTAGGCTAGGGGCCTAGAAGAATGGCTGAGGTGAGCCAGGAGCAACACACACCTTGACTTGCCAGAGACCTCGCACACCTCCCGATGGAGGAGCAGAGACTAACTAACTAACTGCCTAACTGCCTCTGGCCAGCCGTTGGTGTTGGCATGGTAGCAGAGGGGTCACATGTCAGAGAGCTATTGCATCATTTTGAACGACAGGTTATGCAGCCAATCAGCAGATATACATGTTATACATAGGCAAATGTTATAACAAGGAACCAAACAGCAGAGGGCGACCTAGAGAATACTTTAGACTGCAATATTATGATTTATTTTCTGCACTGAAACATTGTGACAGAATACAGCAAAATATGGAACAAAGAAATCTTCAGTGCTGGGTCACTACAGATCATTCAAATGCTCTCTAGCATCTTCAAACGGACCCGGACATGTACTGGCTTAAGCAGGGGGACACGTCTGGCACTGCAGAATCTAAGTCCCTGGCGGCGTAGTGTGTTACTGATGGTTGCCTTTCTTACATTGGTCCCAGCTCTCTGCAGGTCATTCCCTAGGTCTCCCCATGTGGTTCTGGGATTTCTGCTCACCGTTCTTGTGATCATTTTGACCCCACGGGTGAGATCTTGCGTGGAGCCCCAGATCGAGGGAGATTATCATTGGTCTTGTATGTCTTCCATTTTCTAATTATTGCTCCCACAGTTGATTTCTTCACACCAAGCTGCTTGCCTATTGCAGATTCAGTCTTCCCAGCCTGGTGCAGGGCTACAATTTTGTTTCTGGTGTCCTTCAACAGCTCTTTGGTCTTCACCATAGTGGAGTTTGGAGTGTGACTGTTTGAGGTTGTAGACAGGTGTCTTTTATACTGATAACAAGTTCAAACAGGTGCCATTACTACAGGTAATGAGTGGAGGACAGAGGAGCCTCTTAAAGAAGAAGTTACAGGTCTGTGAGAGCCAGAAATCTTGCTTGTTTGTAGGTGACCAAATACTTATTTTTCACCCTAATTTGCAAATAAATTCTTTCCAAATCGGACAATGTGATTTTAGGGATTTGTTTTCTCATTTTGTCTCTCATAGTTGAGATCTACCTATGATGTCAATTACAGGCCTCTCATCTTTTTAAGTGGAAGAACTTGCACAATTGGTGGCTGACTAAATACTTTTTAGTCAGCTGTATTTGATGGAAAGTGTAAAAACAGACACTATGGGTGACATGTATGAACGGGGCTGCGCCAGATATCTGGCGTCTTTTCAGCCCGATATCAGGCGCAGCCCCGTTCGTACATGTTAAAAGCAGGGACCACTAGAACCGTAGCGAAGCTACATATTTATAGTTGTGCTCCGGCATTTCTTGGCACATTACAGCTAGAACAGGTATACCACTTTCAAAGTGGTTTACCTGATCCGGAAATGTCACCCTAGCGCTAGAATGCGCCTGATTTATGACCCTCTGTAGAGCGAGTTCATAAATCAGCCACATTCTATGCCATTATTATGCGCATGAAATTTGGCGTTAACACGCCAGATTTCATGCATGTCGTACTAACACGCCAAATTTCATGCATGTCGCCCTATGTCAATGCATGTTGCACATCCGTCCACCTACAATGAACACGGATCCGTCATCCGTGGAAAAATAAATGCAGTGTGCACTGAGCCTAAGACAACTACTCACACACCTTCTATATATGAGGCGGGTGGTTGCTGGTATTATAATTGCCTATAGATAAGGCGATTCAAAGGGTGCAATCTATACGGATACGTGTGGTACACCATGCTGGCTTACAGTCTATGACGCCTCTACTATTCGATTGGGCGGCCTACAAAGCACTTTTTACATGTCCAACACAAAATACTGACCCTCTGCTTCCCAGTATTTTGGGCAAAAAAAGACATACTGGAAAAATATCAAATATGAATACAGTAGCTACTATATTTTCTCAAGCGTGCAAGCCGCGTCAAGGTTCCTTATATCTTGCGAGTCCCTACACTAGCCATTTACAAAAAAAAATTTTAAAAAATTTGTGCAAAATAACCCAAGTATTATACTGTGGCTTCTTGCATACTGGTGTGAACTGGTACTTATTTAATGTGCAGTTTTGTATCATTCAATTGCTCCCCTAGTGCATTGTTCCCCAACTCCAGTCCTCAAGGCCAACCAACAGGTCATGTTTTCAGGATATCCCACAGAATGCACGTACAACTATTAAATCACCAGTGCAGCATAATTAAATGACCTGTGCAAAGCTAAGTAAATCCAGAAAACATGACCTGTTGGTGGGCCCTGAGGACTGGAGTTGGGGACACTGCCCTAGTGCAGAGGTGTGTGAGCTTCTGCTCATTAATTATCTGCACCTGTTTTACTTTTCCCACGTAGCACAGGGGCTTGTGTTGCCTCCTATTGGGTTCAGTCTATAGTTCAGCCATTGAGCTGTAAGTATGGCCTTGTTGTGTTTTTGAGAAGTGTGAATGAGACCTAGGAACATACATACTGTACATTGTTTAAGAGCACATTACTGTGGTGAGCACCTAAAAAAAAGTATAAAACAAAAATTCACCCCCCAAAATTTCTGACAATACAAGATAGGTATTTTTACATATAGTGCTTAACCTAGGTGGATGGTTACTATAGTCGCATAACTACGGAAAAGAGGTTTTAATTTGTCTTGTACCACAATCCCTATTGTCTTCTAGGCATTCCTAGTGACTGTGACATCATCTAGGCCAGTGATGGTGAACCTTTTGCAGTCCGAGTGCCCAAACTGCCTCCGAAAATCCCTTTATTCATCACTAACTGCCGAAACGCCAATTTCCCCTGAATACTTTGGTTTTAGGTTTGAAAAAAAACAACAGGTATTTTTTTTTAGCTTTCAGTGATAAAAGCAACTATTTATTGAAAGGTAAAAGTCAACATTTGACCTGCTTTTCAACAATTAAAAAAGGCAATTTTTCATCCCACATCAATTTTACTTTGTGGCAAAACCCCTTTAGTCTTTAGAAAACAAAGCTACAAGTGCTTCAATGAATAAAAACAATTGCTTATTTGTGAACAAAATCTAGTCTTGTTATAAAAAATGAGCTCCGATCATGGTGATGAAACAACCATTTTCATGCTACTAACTATAATTTGAAAAGTAAATTTGTTGTATCCTTCCATGGTGATGTCACTCCCTGTTTTTTGTCTTATCAGGAAGACTGAGGAAACATGCCAAGTGTTTATGTGAAATATGTACAGTGTTTTGAAAAAGTTTTTTCCCCTTCCTGATTTATTAATCTTTTGGATGTTTGTCACACTTAAATGTTTCAAATCACTAAATAAATTTAAATATCAGACAACCATAATACGAGTAATCACAAAATGCAGTTTTGAAAAGAAGGTCCTTAGTTTTAAGGGAAATTGTAATTAAAAGCTACCGGACTCAGTGTGAAAAAAGAATTGCCTTCTTTCTCTCTTTAAACATAAATCATCTGTGTTTTCTCAGATCTTTGGGAAGCTGAGTTCAATTTCCCTAGCCTAGCCTCACCCATGCCTGATCACTGCCACACCTGTTCTCAAGCAAGGAAGCAGTTAAATAGGACCTGCCTGACAAAGTGAAGAAAGAACCAAAAGATCCCCCAGAAGCTGGGACATCATGGGGAGATCCAAAGAAATTCAGAAACAAATGAGAAACAAAGTAAGTGAGATCTATCAGTCTGGAAAAGATTATCAAGTAATCTCTAAAGCTTGGGGATCCAAGAGAACCACTTGTCCACAAATGGAGAAAACATAGAACTGTGGTGAACCTTCCCAGGAGTGGCCGGCCTTCCAAAATTACCTCAAGAGCGCAAGGACAACTCATCCAAGAGGTCACAAAACACCCCACTACAATATCCAAAGAACTGCAGGCCTCACTTGCCTCAGTTAAGGTCAATGCTCATGACTAGAGATGGGCGAATTTCTCAAAAATTCGGTTCGCCGACTTCACCGAATTTTCCGACAAAATTTGTTTCGGTCCGAATTACTTCGGAACAAATCAAGTTCAAAAACAGCAAATTTCCAGGCTGCACGGGAGCCTGTAGGGTTCTTAGAACATTTGTGCCATGCTTAAATATGCAGAGGGAGCTTGGTTTGGTCTTCATACAATTTTTGTTTTTAGTATGACACGCATATGACTGCCGCCTTTCCCTTAGATTCCTTCACTAATAAAATTCCCTGGGCACTTAAGAGGGCAAAACTGACCAAAAAATTGAAGCGGGAATGTAGCCTGATAAAGTCATGGCAGTAACAGCTGGAAAAAAACAAGCTGAGGGCTCAGTTGGCAACATCAGTAGGCCACAGAGTGGCACAGTGACAGAGTGTGGAAGTGACGGCAGCAGCCACAGCAGCATGAGGTCAGAGAGTAGCACAATGACAAATTCTGGAGGTGGCAAAAACAGGAGTAGGCCACAGAGTGGCACAATCACACAGTGTGGAGGTCACAGCAGGAGCACCAGCCACAGCAACAAGAGGTCAGAGACTGGCACAATGACAAATTCTGGAAGTTGCAAAAACAGGAGTAGGCCACAGAGTGGCACAATGACACAGTGTGGAGGTCACGGCAGGAGCAACAGCCACAGCAGCATGAGGTCAGAGACTGGCACAATGACAAATTCTGGAAGTTGCAAAAACAGGAGTAGGCCACAGAGTGGCACAATGACACAGTGTGGAGGTCATGGCAGAAGCAACAGCAGCAGCATGAGGTCAGACAGTGGCACAATGACACAGTGTGGAGGGCACGGCAGCAGCCACAGCAGCAGCATGTTGTCAGACAGTGGGAAAAATGACATTCTGGAGGTGGCAAAAACATAGTAGGCCACAGAGTGGCAAAAGTCACACAGTGGGAGGTCACAGCAGGAGCAACAGCAGCAGCATGAGGTCAGAGACTGGCACAATGACAAATTCTAGAGGTGGCAAAAACAGGAGTAGGCCACAGAGTGGCACAATGACACAGTGTGGAGGTCACAGCAGGAGCAACAGCAGCAGCATGAGGTCAGAGACTGGCACAATGACAGGGTATGGAAGTGACCACAGCAGCAACAACAGCAGCAGCAGCATGAGGTCATAGAGTGCACAAGACAGAGTGTGGAGGTGGGTGGCAATACCAGTCCCTGGTAAAGATGGTGGTAGGCAGATGGAGAAACTGGCAGCAGATGGGTGGCAGCATCAAAATAGTGGCTGAGGCAGGTAGTTTGAACCCAGACTCATTTCTCACAGTTTGGGTGAGGCGTCATGGCTGATGTAGTCTGACACCTAAGGCATTGGTGTGTGGAAATCCTGGCCGATCCACGCCTGTTTCATCTTGACAAAGGTCAGTCGTTCCACATTTCTTGTGGACAAGCCGGTTCTCCTTGGGGTAACGATGACCCCCGCCGTACTGAACACCCGCTCTGATGCCACACTACTGGCCGGGCAGGGCACTTCTTTTCCCCTGCAAACTCGACAAGTTGCGGCCACACATCCAGTTTGGCTGTCCAGTAGTCCAGCGGACCTTCTAACTGTGGTGGCAGAGTGTATCTGGACCGAGAGATGATGGCAAAGAGAAACAACTCCCTTCTGCAGAGGTGGAGGAGCCTTGACTGGCTGCAATGGCATGCGTGCCACTGGGCGCTGCTGTTGCTGCGGCGGCAGGATGGACCATCACATCTGAGCCACGTTTCTCCCAGGCCACTGGATGGTGACGCTGCATATGTTGACGCTGGGCCGTGGTGCCAACGTTAGCTCCCTGGCCACGCTTCACTTTCTAGCCACAGATTCTACATATACCCATATTCGGCTCCTCCGGTGTCTTACCAAAGAACTGCCACACCGCCGAGTAGCTGATTTTACCGCCAACGCTCCGCACTGAGTTGACTACTACGGGCCGCTGCCGTCGCTGAGCCCCCCGTGCCACTACTTTCCTTGGACCTGCGAAGCGGGTTTTCTACCCCGTGGCCGCTTGGCTCCTGACCTCACACTGCTGCTACCCTGCTGACTCACGGCCACACAACCCACTTGCAAGCTGCGCCGCCTGCCGCGCAAGCTAACGCCCTCTTTTCCTGGCGATGATGAAGCTCTTGCTTCACCCGGCTTCCAAGTGCGGTCGGCTACATCATCGTCGATTTGTGTTTCATCGTCACTGCTGTCCTCATCACCGGTCTTGGTATGCAGAGGCTGACCCCTCACAACATGACCTCCCATGCCACTCTCCACATCTATACTTTGCCGCCTACTGCAAGAAGCAGGGGATATTGGCCCCATTTCATCGCTGCCAAATAGCTGCTGACTGCCCTCCTCAAATTTTTCATCCTCGCTATATAGTGGCGCTGAGCCCAGACCATATAGTAGGTCTCTGGCTACCGGATGGGACAGAGGCGGGTTGAGGAAAGGTGAGGGCCGCTGACCCGCTCCCGGGCCATGCCAACTAAGGGTTGTGTCTGACGTTCCCACCGACTCTTGGCTGGGGTTGTCAGATGTCATCTGGAAGGCAGTGGATGACCTAGTCAACCAATCAAGAACCATTGGGTTGCTGAAAAACACACGGCCGATAGATGACAGCGGCAGTTGTGGCCTCACCGAGTGACCCCTGCTGCGACGTCCCCTTGCTGTGCTGCGACCTGGGCCTGCTCCAGGAATGTTTGTGCCACTGCCACTTGCAGGTGAAGAGCCTGCCACCTCTCTGTCTGACATACTGTTTGTTCTAAAATGTACAGACACTGTTTGATGAAGATATCTGTATATGATAAATACACACCCTGTATTTGACTCCAAATGAACCCACTAACAAGCTTGGGTAACCCTTGGATATAAATTGCGCTCCACAAATGGCCAGGAAAAATGTACTTGTATGTGCCATTTAAAAACACAGTGTATTTTACTGAATATAAAAGCACAAACAGGCTTAATTAGCCTTCGGATAGGAATTATGCTACAGTCAAAATTTCTTCTTTGGCGGTGAAAAAGAACGTTTCTTTTACTACGTACAACTGCAGAAAAATACTTAGTTAACCCTTGGATGTAAATTGCGCAAAAGAAATATTCTGCCAACAATTACCGGCTTTGTAGCGTGTTAAAACGGCGTGTATTTTACTGAACACAACAACAGGAAAACTTGTAATTAACCTTTGGATATGAATTATGCTACAGCCAAAATTTCTTCTTTGGCGGTGAAAATGAACGTTTCTTTTACTAAGTACAACTGCAGAAAAATACTTAGTTAACTCTTGGATGTCAATTGCGCAAAAGAAATATGCTGCCAACACTTTCCAGCTTTGTAGCGTGTTAAAACGGCGTGTATTTTACGGAACACAACAACAGAAAAACTTGTAATTATCCTTCGGATATGAATTATGCTGCAGCCAAAATTTGTTTTTTTGGCGGTATAAAGGAACGTTTCTTTTAGTGACCACAACAGCAGAACAACGCTTAATTAACCCCTGAATCTAAATTGCGCAAAATAAATGAGCAGCCAAAAATTAAGTGGTATTTGGATTGTAAAAAACGCTGCTTCTTTAACTGAATACAACAGGAACAGGCTTAGATAACCCTTGGATATTCAATGTGCACAAGAACTGAGCAGATAGCATTAAAATGTATATGCAGCTGCATTGGACGCACACTGGACTTCAGTTCCAATACCCCACAAAATCAGAATTAGAACGTAAGAGAAGCAGTCTCTGAGACAAACTGTGACACCCACCAAAAATCGCTGTATAAAAGCGAGTTCTTTAGTATGAGACATCATAAGCAGCAGCGGCGGCAGCAGGAGCAGCTTCCCTACATAGTACAGTGAGAGGAGTGTGAGGAGGAAGCATGGCGCCAGGACTTATATAGTGCGGTGACGTCACAGAATCCCACCGGTCTCTGATTGGCTTTATCTCTGCACATGTCATGTAGGCTACACCTTTCTTCCTCCCATACTTCTTTGCCCCATGTAACGCCATGTGCTCGCAGCCATTTTATCAATAAAAAACACGCTTTGTTCCCGCGAATCACCCCAAACTTCGACTTCGTTCAGAATCAAAGTTTTCCTGAAATTCTAAACGTATTCCACTTTGTTAGAATCAATTCGCCCATCTCTACCTATAATGTGCTGCTGGTAGATCAGACTGCATGTTTTACGTGACAGGTTTCTTTTAAGTCATGCTACAAACAAAAGAACTATCTACAATGACAAAAACAAGCAACAATTGTCAGCATGGTAGTTTATTAATCTGTCAAATGTGCCTGTACTACTTCTATCTACCAAAATAAAATAATAGTTTTTATAAATACGTGGTTATATTACAACAGATATGTATATTCCTAATATTTGATTGTAGTTTAATACAACCTGTAGAACTGTATTTATAAATATGTACACATATACAGGATACACTTTTTGTGATGCCTCTAGCAAACCAACTATGAATATGACCCATGCTCATAGATGAATAAAAGAAGTCTGACTTCTTTTTCAGTTATTGAGACTTTAGATAGACTTTCATTGGAGCACTGCATGTGTTCCCTGTTTAGATATGGAACATGGTGACCCTTGTACTTCCGGCATTTTTAAGCTCTTGGCACTGGAAGTAGACAGGTGTCATTTCAGCAATGACAAGTCTGTTATACAAATGTGTGCAGCACCTCACGTTAATGCATTCCTGAGGCATTGCTGTAACTGGTCTTTTAGTTTCCTCCCATAACAAACACGGACATTAGATTGGCAAGGCATTCAGTAATAAATGAGAACTTGATAACAAGAAAATACTACTTTCCTTGACACCCAGGTTTCCTGCATTTGTAATCATTATTAGGTTATGTTCACACAACGGATTTTAAAGAGGACTTCAATGCAGATTACAGCCATTCACTTGAATGGCCAGTCCACATTGTAATTTACACAATGAACTACAGCTCAAATTATCCACACCATGGATTTTAAATCCATGGCATGGAAAAAAAAAAGACTAAGCATGTTCATCCTTTTGAGTGGATCCTCATCGGATCCCACTTGGGGAGAAGGGAGGTTGATTAGCCCTATTGCAATAGGGCTAACCCACGTCCAAACCAGAAACAAAAAACACCTCTGTTCAGTTAAAATCCTCGGCAGAAATCCGAGGTGTCACCATGTCAGACTTTTCCATCCAATGTGTGAACCTGGTATTCGTTTCTTAAATCCACATCTTTAACTTACATCCTACAAGATTTTAGTTCAAGAATATCTATTACCACATGAACATTCCTAAATTTTGATGCACTGTGGAATATATTAGCACTATAGTCCTAAATAGTAATTCATATAAAATGAATCTTAAGGGATTTTTAAATCACCTCCACAAAATAATAAATGTACATTTTGTTGTTAATCTAGAACAAATTGTGTGTAGTCTACAAATCTCTAAAAGCTCCATTATGAGAAAACAAGAGCCGACTCTAATAATAGAACGGCTGCTGTACATTATGTAGGGCACCCTGCTAAAGTGGAAATCAACTACATGTCTGGATAGACCATACTCATTTCTACATTCATGCTATACGGTGATAGAGTACTGCTTCAGAATTAACCACTTTCTAAATGGCCATTTATCCCTGTTCCTAAACAGGCACATTTACATTTTTTTAGTATATGCAGGTTTGAATAAAATTACACTTTCTCACACTTTGGTATTTTACTGATTTATTTTTCCTTTTTACCGTTGATATTTTCAATGACACATTAGGGGGTGTTCAACCGGCGTATTTGCAAGGCGTACTTCAGCACGTAATTGCACTGCAATGTGCCTGAAGTACACCCCACAAATATGGTAAAATCATGGCACTCATTGAGTGTTATGCTTTAACGATGTATTTCCCAGTGTGTACTGTGCACCGGTAGAAAGAAGCGACCCGTAACTTTTTTGCGACGCTTGCACACCGGGGAAAGGGAGGCTGAATGGTGGCTGGTCCGGAGCGCTGTGGGAAGTATGCGCTGGCCAGCACATACAGCAGGCATATAGCAGCGTGCACAGGTACGTGCCATTATACACCATGTGAACCCAGCCTTAGATTTTTATAATTATTAACATTAAAAATATCAGGGAAAATGGTAAAAATTTTACACTTTGTATTTGTCACATTTAAAAAAAAAAAATTAATAACAAAAACTGGCAACAAAATAAGTTTTGTATTTGTGGTTCTTTTATGTTAGTTTTAGCATCATCAAGGTCAGTGCTGAAGTTGTGGTTTGTGCTGTCAGCAGTTTTATTTTTTGCGGATTTTTTGTTTTTCATATTGTGCCTCTTTTAAGGTCTGAAAAAGACCTCTTTTTTTTAATCAATAAGGGTCACATGGGAATGGGACAATGGGATCGGTATGTGAGATTCCCCGCAGAAATTAATTAAAAAGAGACAGCATGTAAAGGGATAGGGTCTCTGAAAATACTTTATAATATAAGTAGGGAAGGCCATCAGGGCCAGGTGCTTTTCCGATTGGAAGATTCCCTATGACCCTCAGGAGCTCATCCATCTCTATGGGGGCATTAAAAGAGATAGAGTCCTTGGGAGGGAAAGTGGACAGAGGGTAAGATTAAAGGAAATTCCTAATACACTTCGGTGAATCCTCACTACTCTGCGGGAGGTCTGACGGTAAGGAATAAAGCTTGGAGAAGAAGTCAAGAAATAATTTGGCAATAGAGTTTGGATCAAAAAGGAGTGTTCCCTCCCTATCACGGATAACTTTGTGGCATGGACTTTGCAGTCCTCTCTTTGAGTTGCCTGGCCAGGATGTTGTGGGCCTTATTGCCATGTTCATAACATTTCCGTTTGAAGGAAAGGAGACGTTTCTCCAAATTATGAGTGGCCATATCTTTTCGCAACTCAATTATGCACCTGAGAGTGGGTATTCTCCGGCATTCTCTCAAGGGTTTTTAGTAAAGAACAGAGTGTTTTTCTCTATATAGTCTTTTTTAAGTTTTGAGCCCAATGCAATACAATCACCCCTGAAGAATGCTTTATGAGCTTCCCATAGGGAGGCCGCCGAAGAGACTGAGCAAGTGTTTAGGTCAAAGTAGGATACAAGGGATTCTTGTAACTTCTATAGATTGGTTTTAGAATAATCTCCAGTGGCAGGAATGAAGGGGGAGGAGAGGTGTCTGAAAATCAAGGTCGATCATGGCTGAGGCATGATCTGACCAAATTATGGGCTCAATAGTTGAGCCTAGCAATATTCATAGTGTTGGTATGTTACCACAGAGGTAATCAATCCTAGTATGCGTTTTGTGGGGATGAGAAAGGAAAGTAAAAACCTTCTCTTTGGAATGATTGACCTACCAAAGATCAAAGAGGTCTTGGTTTCTAATTGTATTTCCAAAGGCTGTTGAAAGTGTAACCTATGAAGTAGTAGGGGGCCCACTTCTCAGAGTAGTTATCCAGTCTCCAAGAAAACCATGTTGAAATCACCACCCAGAAGAATGGCCGAGGGAGGAAACTCGGAAAGTTTAGCCAGGACTTTAAGAAAGGTAATTCGTCAGGTGTTGGGAACATATACTGTTCAAACCAGAAGTTTACATACACTATATAAAAAGACACATATGAATGTTTTTCTCACTATCTGATATGAAATCAGAATAAACCTTCCCTGTTTAGGTCAATTAGGATTAACAAAATTATTTATATTTTCAAAATGCCAAATAATGAGAATTTTTAAGACATTTTTATTACTTTCAGCAAAGTCAAAAGTTTCCATACACTAGAATTACTATGCCTTTAAACAATATATCACAAGGCATTATGGGAAAGGAGCTGGAAAGCTCACTGCGCCCTCTATAGGTTGTAACAAATCCTCAATTTACTTCTGATTCACTGAATCTTTGAGAAGCAAAAGGGAATAATTGTCAAGCCAATATTGCTCATCTACATACGCCTATTTCGGGGTTTTGCCCCTCATCAGTGTAGAGCAGAGCGATATTGGCTTGACTGGTGGGAGGCAATGAGTGTGTATGAGAAGGGGAACATCTCTCCTTATGGAGAGCACCAGTTAAGGTGTGTAGTGTTTTGATTGCCTTTTAGCCCACTACTAAGCATCTGCATATCACAAGGCATTATGGGAAAGGAGCTGGAAAGCTCACTGCGCCCTCTATAGGTTGTAACAAATCCTCAATTTACTTCTGATTCACTGAATCTTTGAGAAGCAAAAGGGAATAATTGTCATTTAAACAATATAGAAAGGGAGGGGGAGACACAGGACAGCGCACACTAGCGCAATAAAAGTTTACTTTGACAAATCAAATAGTAGTTAATTATTTAACTAACCTTTGGGAGTTGTGCTAAATGAGGCACAACACTCCCAATTAAACAATATGGGACAGCCCATATGATGATGTCATTTTTTGAAAGTTCTGAAAAGGTTTATAGGCACCTGATTATTTAAGACGTACCTTTGTATGATTTTTTCATGAAAATTTGAAACCACTCTTCGTGGGTAATATCGGAAGTCAAGAGAAACCAGCCAAGATATCGGGAAGAGAATTGTGGACTTTCACAAGGTCTGGTTCATCCTTGGATACAATTTCCAGATGTACCCCAAAAGTATCGGAAAATTTCAAAAAAACCCTTTCTAAACTTACTTTTTGATGTGCAAGAAATAGGGTGTCTTTTTTTTTTGTCCTATACCCCAAATTTACATTGTTTTTTTCTGTACATTTTCAATTACAAGGCTTAATCTACTTCTTGATGTGCGGGAATTTTTGACAAAAATACAGGGTGTCTTTACTTTATTGTCCTCATACCCTAATTTACATCTGGTTTTTTTTGTACAATATTTCATACACAAGTTAATTAAATTTTTTGATCAAACAGTATGCAGACAGGAGGGGGCAGCCCTTTACATGCAGGGCAGTGGCACAAAAATTCCTGAGCGCACAGGTCGCAGCACAGTAAGGGGACGTTGCAAACGGGGGTGACTGGTGAGGCCGAACTGCCGTTTTGCACTAGCGGCTTTTTTTGAACAGAACCCAAAGGGGTTTTTTGTTGGTTGACTGTCTCCACTTCCCCCAAGAACATCTGACAATCCCCCCAAGAGTCTGGGAACGCAGACACAACCCTTTGTTGGGGATGGCCCGGGGGTGGGTAGTGGGCCCCCACCTTCCAAAAACCCACCTCTGTCCGTTCGTTCCCTCAGCCCGAGATGTACTATGTGGTCCGGGCTCACACCACTTAAAAAGAGGATGAAAATCTTTGAAAACAGCAGCAAGCGACTTGGCACAAAGGGGGGGGGTATACATCCCTCTTCTTGCAGTAGGGGGAAAGTAGGGTTTTGGGAGGGCACTAGGTTATGTTGCAAGCAGTCAGGCTCATACGAAAACCGTTTTGGGGAAATAGAGTTACGGGGAAAAAAATCGAGAGATAAGCTGATTTGCACTTGGAGCCGGGGGAACAAAAGGGTTTATCATCACCTCGGAAAGGGTGGCTTTCGCGAGGGGCCCAGCCACAAGTCGGTAGTGTGGCCCGTGAGTCAGCAGGGTGGCACTGTAGGTCGGGAAAAAAAACGGCCACAATAGAAAACCCGCTTTCGCAGGTCCAAGAAATAGCGGCACAGGGGCCACGAGGGGAGCGGCATTAGTAAAATCATTACTAAAGCGGTGGGGGCATTTATTTCTAAGAACCAGAGGCCAACATTTTTATGTAAATTGTGGGCAGAAAAAGGAAGCTGGCCCGGGAGCTGACGTGGACCACGGGCCCTGCGCAACACATGCAGCGTCCCCCTGCAAGGCCTGGAAAACGTGTCTCAGGTGTGGTGGTCCTCCTGCCCCCCAAGCAAAACACCCAGTTAAACAGCCCAGTCAAAAGGGCCCCCACCCTGCGAAGGGGTTGTTTCTCTTTGCCCCCATCTCCCTCCGATGCCCGCCCTCGCCATCGGGCCAGCGGGGTTAACCAAACGTTGCCAAGATGCGCCAACCATCCAAGGGGCAGAACTAACCATGCCCTGTCCCAAATTTTGGGACTTTTCATCCCCCTTTCCAATTGGGGGGACCGCACCCTTCAAGGGGAAAATAATGGCTTGTGCCCAGCCCCAGTGGAGAGTTCCAAGCCTAATTTTTTTCCAAAAAGGGCATTTAACCACCCTTCACAAATTTAAAAACGATGTGGGCCAGTCCCTTTACTTATCGGTTTTTCTTCCCGGTGCACAGCAACGGACTGTGGGGCTTAAATTCGGTCTTTCTGTCCTTTACGGCCCCCGATGAATGGTTTTTCCCCCCACCCCCCAACAACTTGGGAAGGGAAAGCCGCTTTTCTCCTCCCTTGTCAAACTGCTGCTCCCGCACCAATGTCCTCCTTTTCCCCCCCACCCTCACCTCCACAAGTTAAGTGCTGCTCCATCATACCTGTGCAGGGCACAGCCTTTCAGCAGTTCTTCACCCGGTTTGCCCTGGGCGAACGAAGTCACCACAGGAGGAACTGTCCCCGTCATGCAGCAAGAAATCGGGGTGGCTTTTTTCCGCAACAACTGCAAATCAAACCCTGGGACAGACAATGGAAGGGGCATGGTTTTTCCCGCTGACCAGGAGGATGACCCACCCCCCGCATGGCGCACGGGGGTTTAATCTGGGTTGTCAAAAGGTTCCTGAAGTCTTCCCCAAACTGCAAGACTTTTAAAAATGGCCCGGAAATGTGCAGAACTTTTATCCCTTCTTACAAACCAAACACCCTCCTTGGTTGCAGCGGGAAAACAGCCCCCCAACAAAAGGGTGATATGCGATGTTTCCACCCGTTGGAATTCCGCCACCATTTGTTAACCCCCCGTAGGATGAGAAAGGGGCCCTTAATGATTTTTTGATGGAAGGGAAGGAGTACCCCCGGTTAATTTTTTATTCAGCCAGGGCACTCATGGTCATACCTGCCCCTTTGCCAGGCCCTTTGAAGAGGCCATTATTTGTCATCCCAGGGCTCGGGATGAATAAGTCTTGCACGCTTTCCCGTCCTGGGAAAAAGAGCAAAAATCGTCTGGACGGGGGCTGGAGACATGGGGCCACATCTCACGGGCCCCTGAGTCCGGGGGGGGATGAATGGAGGAGAAGGACATTGGGGCACAAACAGTTTCTGGTTTGGGAAAAGAGTGGTTTTTTTACTCAAATGACAGGAAGGAAGCAGGAGATTCCCCGGAGGAGGTTTTAAAAGAGATGGAAGAAGGGGGATGACCTGAAGCACCCTGGAGTTACAGTGGAGATGGAGGCAGGAGCCCCCAGAGTACTTGCCCAAAACCTGCCTGCTGATTTTTCCCGGCTATGCCGCCCAATAGTCCCCCACCGGCAGAGGGGTTTATTTGGGTCTCCCCCCTCTTGGGCCCCCTACCGGACCAAAAAAGGGGGCCTTTTTCCAGCTGCCGGGAGGGAGGAGAAACTGGCTACTAAGAGAAAAAACCGTGTAGTCAGTTGGCCGCTGCCTATGGGTGCCATTGTCCATCCTCTGTCAGGTCTGACCACGGGGTTCATCATCGCTCAAGTACCACTGCCACGGCTGCTGTGGGGAGGTGGGGGGGGGTAGGAGCAGTAGCAGCTCCATCAGCAGCAGCCTAAGTCTGGAGTCGTTGATGAGCAGCTTCCTTCCCCCGCCTAGTGAGGAGAGTACTCAGCAGCAGCAGGACCTGAGGCAGACCCTGAACCAGCAGGTGGTGGCCTACTTGGACAGCCCTCTGCCACCCCAGGTAGAAGATCCGCTGGACCACTGGGCAGCCAAACTTGATGTGTGGCCGCAACTTGCCGAGTTTGCAGTGGAGAAGCTGTCCTGCCCGGTTAGTAGTGTGGCATCAGAGCGGGTGTTCAGTGCGGTGGGGGCCATCATTACCCCAAGGAGAAGCCGCTTGTCCACCCGAAATGTGGAGGGACTGGCGTTTGTCAAGATTAATCAGGCGTGGATCGGCCAGGATTTCCACACACCAATGCCTTATGCATCAGATTAGATCAGCCATGACGCCTCCCCAAAACTTTGAAAAATGAGTCTGGATTCTAACTACCTGCCTCAGCCACTATTCTGATGCTGCCACCCGCCTGATGCCACACATCTTCTGCCAGTTGCTCCATCTGCCTCCCACCATTTTTACCAGGGACTGGAATTGCCGCCCACCTCCACACTCTGTCATTGTGCCACTCTCTGACCTCATGCTACTGCTGGTGCTGCCGCCACCTCCACACTCTGTCATTGTGACACTCTCTGACCTCATGCTGCTAATGATGATGATGCTGCTGTTGCTGCTGCCGCCACCTCCACACTTTCTCATTATGCCACTCTGTGGCCTACCATGTTGCTGCCACCTCCAGAATTTGTCATTGTGCCGCTCTCTGACCTCATGCTGCTGCTGTCACCTCCACACTGCGTCATCCTGCCACTCTGTGGGCTCCTAATGTGGCTGCCACCTCCAGAATTTGTCATTGTGCCACTCTGTGGGCTCCTGATTTTGCTGCCACCTCCGCAATCTGTAATTGTGCCACTCTGTGGGCTCCTGATGTTGCTGCCACCTCCACACTCTGTCATTGTGCCACTCTGTGGGCTCCTGATGTTGCTGCCACCTCTACACTGTCATTGTGCCACTCTGTGGCCTACTCATACTGCTGCCAACTGACCGCTGTCTCACTTCCAGATAGATTTGCAAACCTATCCATCTTCCCAGATCTTTCAGCGGGCACCATGCTCAGACGCAAAGAATTTGCTCCCATTTACTAAAATTCTCCGTGACCATAACATCACTTATCGATGGGGTTTCCCAGTGAAACTAATCGTCACAAAGGACGGCACCACAACTACCTGTAGTTCACCAGCTTTAGCAAAGGAACGTCTCCTCTCCTGGGACTTGCTGTCAACACCTATTAATACCCCGCAGAAGAGGGGACCTGCCAGGCCAGAAGCCATCACTCCGCACTGGTCTGAGAAAGTTAACAGATCTAAATCCCGCATAAATGACTGACAAGCCTTGATCTTTATCAGCAGTTCTTATGTCTATAGAGCTTTCTCAACTTGCCACTGGCTAATCTTGATAATTTCTCCTGTTTTAGTTTCGTGAGTGTAATACCTCCTGCAGGTTGAGGCAATAGACTTGCCCCTTTGCTTGTTTCCAGATTTTCTGGGAATACTTGTTAGTTCTTGTTCTAGTGTTCAACATACCATATGTTGGTTTTTTACAATCCATTGGTTCAGTTTATTAACATGTTTTTATGCCATGTATTGCATAATGTTAGCATATATGTAGTTCATGCACAGCAGGCAACGGCGATGGTACATGGGTTCCACCTAGTCATTTCTAACCCTCATTATGGCTATTAAGTTTCTATCACTCAACGTGAATGGTCTCAATTTACCATTTAAGAGGTCACTGGTGTGGAAGGAGATTTTGAAGTCTCGCGCTGATGTGGTGTGTCTGCAGGAAACACACCTTAAAAAAGCAGATTTATTTAGACTTCGACACAAAAAGTTCCCTCATGCCTTCCACTCGGCGCTGGACGTCAAACAATCCGGAGTTTCTATATTTGTTAAAGATTCTATTGCTTTCTGTCTTCACCAATCCTTTATAGATCCCAAAGGTCGATATGTTGTCTTGCAATGTACTCTTAATAATGTGGCCTATACACTAGTGGAAAAACAGAAACATGGCCATTCTCACTGCTAGTAAAGCTGAAGTGAGACTAAACAAAGCATAGAGGCAACATAGGCCCCCATGCTATTAAAGAAAAATACCCAGGTGCAGCTGATTGGTGGTAATCCATATATCTCTCCACTAGGTGGACAGAAAGCTGCACCTTAAATTGACATCTATTCACATAGCATGCAAAAAAGCCAAAAAACCACAGTACCATACGTTGGGAGACTAAACAGATGCACAAATACCCGTAAGACAGACGCTCGCACACCTTCCATGCATAAGGGGGGCGACTGCTGGTATTCTACTGGCATCCAATCCCCAGTACTGTTGGGCAAATAAACTATTTTCACATACTGGAAAAATATCAAATATGAGGTATTGGTTAACATAATGGCCACTATATTGTAAGCCTGCAAGCCTCCTTCACGGCTCCTCATTTATTGCAGGTCCCTACACTCCCTTATTATAGACAAATCTCAGGACAGATCTAGTAATAGTTCTATACATACTCCAGAACAAAAAAATCTTATGCCTAAGGAAAATTTACACGACCCATGGCGCTATTCCCATCCGACTGAAATTGATTTTACCCATTACTCAGCTGCAAAAGATTCTCACGCAAGGCTAGACTTTTTTTTACTAAACCGACAAGCATTACAATCTGTTTTGCACTCATGCTCCGATTTTATTGACGGTCAAAGATCGTTTACCCCCTGCATTTAATTCTCCCTGGCCCCTAAAATTGTTATAGAGGTTGAAAAGGCTCCTAAGGAATATTTTGACATTAACATCCCTTCTGCATCATCAGAAGAAATAGAAATAGTGTGCCCATAAGGCATATATTAGAGGTCTCTTTATTGCCATTGCCAAGAGAGAAAAAAAACATAGAGATATTAAGCTCAATGAGGTATTGGATAAAATTAAATTTTTGGATACTCAACTTAAAGTAAATGCATCCCAAACTGCTAAGGAGTAATTAAGCAAACTTAAGAAGCAACTAAGCAATATCCACTTGCAACAATATGAAAATTCAACTAAAAAAGGTTAAAAGGAATTTTATTTGC